>JAFVLL020023684.1:0-42082 GCA_021397915.2 Tor tambroides
ATAGTTGCATCTCAGCCAAATATTGTCCGATCCTAACAAACCATACATCAATGGAAAGATTATTTATTCAGCTTTCAGATGATGTAGAAATCTCAGTTTTGAAAAATTGATACTTAAGACTGGTTTTGTGCTCCAGGGTCACATTTGTTCCTTCGTTTTAATAAGTTGTGGCGACATTGTACTAATTTGATTTACCATGACGGAACAAATTAGTAAATCATGGTCACAAATTTAAAAAAAAATAATAATAATATGTATATATATAATTTTATTTATTTTATTTTTTTTCCTGTATGTCATGTATATGAGGCTCCTTATTTATGAATTAAACATGCAAGGTTTATGTGTTAAATTATGTTAAATTTAAATGATAAATGTATTGGTCACTATTTAAAAAGGCGATTAAAATAGTGAAAAACAAAATGATAGTTTAAATACACATTTTCTCATATGCAAATATATGCATTTTGATGTTGCTAAAAGTCAGTGTACAAATTACGTGGCAACTACCAAAATATGGCATTTATTAATTACCTCATGCATAAATGCATAATTTTTCTGTAGATGCGAATAAGTTCTGTGTTGTTGTCTTGTAGGAGTGATTTACGCTGGCGGTCTGACTGTGACTCAAAAGACTTGGATGCTTTGGATGCCCAGAAAAGATCATTTAAAGGGTGACTTGGCAGTTTTTGTTTTCCTGGTTTCTTTCTTGCAATAGAAAATTTGAACAAATGGATTGGAAACATTCTGGAAATAACTTTCTCCGACGTCAGGACTGCGCGCATGCGTGCTTTCTGGTGCAGCGCAAACTTTTCAGCCCTTGTTTCCATTAATTACCCCGTTTATGGCCAGCAGATCAATGCATTAGCTGCAGAAGATCATTACTCATAAACCGAGTGCTTCTCTCTCTGGCTTTCTCATTAGGTTGGTTATTGATCTTTGCCTGTGTCAGGTCACCGCCAGGCCACCGTTACGACACCCACTTCAGCAATTAGCCTAAAATCAGCTCAACAAACTGCCTATGGTCTAAACACTGAGTCATGAATCGTGTGTTTGATTTATGTTATTAAAATATCATATATGTGGCAGTGCATGGGAAGGACAGGATTGCCTCATAATGCATACTGTGTAAAAATGCACAATTTAAATGCAAATACAAATGATCTTGTATCTGACTGAATATTGCTCATTCCAGGTGTGACTCACCTTCTGGAAAACATCGTGCAGCTCCTGTAGGGAAGGTCTGATGGCTCTGTGTCCGCTGATGCTCGCCGCATTACGATAAAAGTCAACGTTTGGCACCCGGTCCAGGGTGTTGTGCCCAAAAGCACTGACCACGGACACCCGCATGGCTCGCCGTTCCCCATTATTGAACCCATTGCCACAAAAAGACGTCTCCTCGTATTGTGGAGGGTCGTCTTTAGATCTCTCGAACCCGGGATTCTCCATCAGAAGGCTTTGGGGAGTGAACTAAGTCAAAGAGTACAATTGTTTGAGCTCTTCCAGATCAAGTCTCTTTCTTTGGGCCACAAGTGGATCAGATGCTTGAGAATCAGACCTCTGTGTTTAGTTGATGTGTTTATGTGTCACTTTATATAGCCGTGGAACAGGTGGAAGCTCATTGGTCGATCCTGTAGATGCTCCTGATGGGGGTAAAAATGTTGTCGCTCCATCAAAGGTGACGCCATGGAAGTGCTTAAAAATTAACAGCATATAAAGACCCTGAGAGGTTACAATCATGGATATTTGAGTTTTGCCTGGTTTTATGAGTTTTGATTGTCAGGCTGAATGCTGAATGGATGTGGATGCTGTTATTTAGTGTCTAAAGAGTGAGTGTTCAGACGGAGGAGATTTTAATTTATTATGTATAACAGCAAATCACACGAACAAGTCCTGTGCCAATTTGTGTAGTATTTCTGGGTGCGTAGATTCAATCGACATAGTAAAAAACAGGGAATCTGCAAACCAAGCAAGTCCAAAGTCCTTTTATAACATCAAATTATCATGAAAAATAACAAGATTCTTGTAAAGATTCGAGTGTTTTCTCTTTATGATGCAGACGTGTGGCGTAGGAGGTGGTCATGTGAAGTGTTTCTCTGTTGATGGGGTTAATGTAAAGCCAGCAATAATGGGAACTTGCTTTGGGCGCTTCTGACACATTACTAAAATACTTCCTTATTACCCATAACTCTTAAGTTGTATAATGTTTTGAAAACCGTCCGGCCGTCCTTGGAAAGTTTTTGCTCCAGCGCGGTTAATAGGAAAGGTCACCGAATGAGAGGTAGGTGATGTTGTTCTCCATCTCTCCTCTGATTGGCTGGAGGTGATGTGGGCGTGGCCACTTGACCTCTGACCTTGAGCCACGTCCCATTCGGGATGTGATTCTCAGGTCGATTATGTGATGTAAATCAGGTTTGACTCCCTCACAGTCGACATCAATTGAGTGTTTTGCTTTTTCTGCCCTTCACGAATCCCCCAGCGTGCCTCCGGTAAAAAGACAGAATGTTATCAGTGAGGTTCGTGCTGAGGCGCAGCGCTCCATCTGTGTGTGTGTGCCAAAGGAATTGCTGTTATTAGCCAACTGTCTGGAAGCAGATCCATCTATATGATTATAAGCAGCCATTGCTATGGCTACAGACACAACCAATGGTCATTTGCTACACAGACACCGGCATAAAGCGGTCACTATGCTTACAGACCATCTCATTCAGGCTGAGAATAATACAGATGCGTCTCGCATTGATATCGACTGAATCCAGACTTAAATCCATGTGTGGCTCGGTTTACTGTGAAAGTTTGACACGTCAGCGATGCTGTTTTCTCAGATGTGCTGTTTGCTTTCTGAGAAAGAGCCACAAGCTACTGATTGATGTTTGCTTTACAGATCACATAAAAGAGCATTTACAATCATTTTACTTGCATATTAAAATGCATTCCCGAGTGAAACTGGGAAAAAAATGTAGGGGTGTGAACGCAGGTGTGAATGCGAGACTGCAGTGGATTTTGCAGTGTTTGCAAAAATGGATTTTAGGGGGTTTACAGTCCTTCTGAAACACTAGTGACATATTTTTGAGGAGGAACGACTAGAGCATCTCCATGTATCCCAAAGGTGATGCATTGTTCATCTGTTTTTCAGCTAGTCCTTATCTGATATTATTGCTGTAGCTTTTACTTTAAATGTTAATCAGCATAAAATGACTTTGTGAACTACACAGTAATGCATCACTGCAAAACAATGAATGCATGCACTGATTAATTATTCACAGTAAGATGTGCACCATGAATTTGAAAAGTATAAATAGAGTGAATTTTGTTTGATGTTGTAGGAAAGGAACGGGCAGCACGAGGAAAAGGTCCAGATCTGTTTTATTCCAGCAGATGAACACAGACCATCACGGCAAGGGACGTTCTGCCCTCCTCAGCATCAGAGAAACACAAAGAACAGTGGTCTTCATCATCTTCATCATCACATGAACCCCCACGCGCACACACACACACACGGACACACACAAACACAGATCGTCCTGTGAGAGATACACTACTGTCGCTAAATGAAGGCACAGAAATCCAGTAAGGCAAATTCACAGCACTAGAACACTGGAGATGAGCTACGCTTTCATTGGTGCATCACTCGCATCCAGCTCGCATTTTTCTGCTGTTGTCATGGAGACACACCCTTCCTCTGTCACACAAACAAACAAACACGGAGGTGGCAGAATGTGTCACAATTTCAGACGTGACATTCAAGAATCTTCACTCTCAATGTCCTGCAGAGTCTCTGCGGCTTGTGTGCAGATGTTTTCATAGGCAGTACGTGAAGAGAAACTGATTGCTAATATTTGCTAGAAAAACAGACACGGGTCTACAGAGATGTTAAGACTTCACAGCTTCATACTTCTCCAAAACAGCAGGTTATTTTAGTTCGAATGGCCTCAAGAATCCAGACGGCGGTAAACAGGAGAGCTAGGCCGGAAACGTACTCAAGTATGTGAATGTTTGCCTGGCGCATTGAAAGCATGCGGTCCTCGTACTTCATTACTAAATGGGGTGGAAGCTAGACCGGACATAATGAATAAAAAGGGACAAATTACCCTGTTTACATCCTGGCATTGTCTTGCACGTGTGCCAACTTGTTTCTTTGAATTCAAGTCTTTCTCGGCTCTTCCCTGAGAAGCCCAGTGGCTAAACGGTGTGACATCATATCCCAAAAATCTGCATCTTTCTTAGTATGATGTCGTAACAGCAGGCCATGCGTCACAGTGTGTGTCGTTTGGATGAATTCTCGCACCCTTTGGGGGCGTTCACACGGGACGCGTTCTTGTGATCCATCGCTGCTATGTTGTTGATGAGTGTTTAGGGTTGCAAAGAGGCGGAAACTTTCCAAAAGTTTTCAAAAATTCCCAACGGTTTCCAAAAAATCCTGGAAAGTTTCTGAAATTTTCCACCTCTGTGCAACCCTATCCGAATGTGCATGCATCAAGTAGACATCTTTGGCCATTGCATCACCAAACATTACCTGTTTCTGGAAAGGTGTATCAAGTTAAAAATAGTCCCAAGTTAAAACATTTTGCATTTCGAATGCATCCTGTGTGCATGCCCCCATACGGTGCAAAGGCTTTATACCACTTAGGGGGCTCTAGAATGAAGCCATGGACTGGGGGTTTGGCGTATTTGGGAACATGGTCTCAGGTAAGAGCATATTCAAATGTCCCTTTTTCCAAGCCCTCCAGTCCGTCGCCCCAGCTGGATGATGGCATGCTACTGTAGGGGTCCAGCAGGATCCGGAAACACCTGACGATCAAAAGGCCGAGAAACACCAGCAACATCCCAACGAACGCAAACACCGTCTTCTGCTCCAGGCTCAGAGAATAGGCCATAATATCACTCCCGCTCATGGCCGTTAGGCTGTGGTTATAGTGAACGCTACACATGTTCCAAGACGAGCCCCATCATCCTGCATGTGTCAGTAGGTTGGTGATCAGCCTGTGAAGATTGGAGATACTTAGAATTAATGAATGGAATCAATCAGACAACAAACACTTCATTAAATTACTGCAGAATTAATGTGCATGAGAATATTGGGACAAGGAATATTTTGAATAGATGTACACTCTGTGGAGCATGCAAACTTGTCTGAAGTCTTTAATCGGTGATGTGCATTAAAATATGGCCAGTGTTATGTAACAGACAGGATAGGTGTGAATGCAGGACACAGCGAATGAATGCACGGGGAATTCATGCATGTGAATCACGGAGGGAGTCGTCTTCTCTGCTGAATTGCATTCTTTTGATGTTTTGTTTGAATTTCCAAAGGTAAAATAATGAGGACGATTACTGAAAAGTTCTGACAATAGAGAGCCTGGGGCATCATGGCGAGTCATTAATGCAAACGCACTCGCTTATATCTTAAGTAAACAGCTGGGATGAAAGATGAAGCCTTGCGGTGTGCATGCAGCCCTTGACTCTCTTGTGCTCTATTGCGCCAGTTTAATCACAGGTGATAAGATTTCTCAGCAGCACAGAGTTGCAGCACACACTGCTGCAACAATAAAATGAAGAAAAATGCACTCCCTCAGAATGCGCTGCAGCAAACATTTGTACTTGAGGAATCTCAGGAGCAATGGGTTTTGCAGAGTCAGAGATCACAGCACATAGGCGACATCTTTAATCGGAGCGGCTACTCGAGTCAGCACATGCAGACACCAGGACCTGTTGCATTCCAGCCGTGACTCGAGAGATGATGCTCACAATCGCGTGTCGTTCTCATGCATGTTGCATGCAGCGGGAAACTGTTTGAGAGAGGCAGGTGGGTGTGGATGAGCAGCAGGTGGCTGAGCTGAAATTAAAATGCATCTCACCTTCATTTTGGCTTCATTCTGTCAGACCTGTTGTAGGCGGTCAGTCCATTATTCCTGCGCTTGCTGTCGTAGCCCTCATCACTGCAGAAGAGCGTGTCGAGCCCTGCGCACAGCCAGCAGGAGTTCCACGGGCTCGGCTTGACTGCTCCTGAAAAAAAGAGGCTGGTGGGGAAGTGAGAAGCAGCGGCGCAGACTCGTTTAGAGTCAGAAATCTGCGACTGAATGCTTTCACAGCCTTGCTGTCGCCTGCGTTTTCTGAGCGCGCAGCTGCTCTGTGTGTCCCTGCAAACACAGTCTCTCTCTCTCTCTGTCTGCTCCTCAGCTTGGCAACCACTTGTTAGTCTCAGCTGGTTTGACTCAAAAAAATTTCTCATGCATGTACTCTTGCGCTCACCTGTTCTTATTTATTTGGCCCCCTGAAATGTGATGTTCCCAGCTGGCTCTTCTGCCTCGAGACGTTGCTGTCGATTAGGTGGGCTGGTGCATCAGTTTCATGGTTTCATCAGCGTATAACTCAATTAGACCTTATGCTTAAAGCATCATTAGATGCTCCAGCATAAGTGATGCTGCGGCTCAGCTTGCTTTTAAAGGCACAGCGACCCCTTTAACCCAACATGCCACCAAATCAGTACCGCAATACAAGATTTTTTACTTTATGATGAACATGTGAGTGCAGCGCAAGGGTGGTTAACAGGGCATTGCTAGGTGGTTGCTAGGGTGTACTGGGTGGTGTCAGAGAGTTTGTAGGTGGTTGCTAGGGTGTACTGGGTGGTGTCCAGTGCTGAGTAGTAACTGATTACAAGTAATCTGGATTACGTAATCAGACTCCAAAAATGTACTTGTAGTACTTGTAGTTAGATATATTACATTTTCAGATTACAGTTACTTTTTTTTTTACAGATTTCATATTACTCACACTATGGCAGTAAATTTTTCATAATTTGATCTGCCCTAATTCTTCTCTCTCTCTCTCTCTCTCTCTCTCACACACACATTTTCATTCCTAAAATTCTACTGTTTTTTTTTTTTACATTTGTAAAGTCTCCAGCTTTTCATCTACTCACAAACCCCCTGTAGTTCATTCATGAACCCCAGTTAGGGAAACCCTGGCATAATGTAATGTTTAATAAACACCGTGATTTTGATAAAGAATGGAATATTTTGGGTCAAACGTAATCTAAAAGTAATCAAGCAGTAGTCAGAATACATTACCTAATATGTGTAATCGAATAGATTACGTTACAAACTATAATTTCTGTCATGTAATTTGTAATCAATAATTGAATACACTTTGTAAGTAATCTACCCAGCACTGGTGGTGTCAGAGAGTTTGTAGGTGGTTGCTAGGGTGTAGTGGGTGGTGTCAGAGAGTTTGTAGGTGGTTGCTAGGGTGTAGTGGGTGGTTTCAGAGAGTTTGTAGGTGGTTGCTAGGGTGTAGTGGGTAGTTTCAGAGAGTTTGTAGGTGGTTGCTAGGGTGTAGTGGGTAGTTTCAGAGAGTTTGTAGGTGGTTGCTAGGGTGTAGTGGGTGATGTCCAGTGCTGGGTAGTAAATGATTACATGTAATCGGACTCCAAAAATGAAGTACTTGTAGTTAGATATATTACATTTTAATTAGTGCTGTCAAACGATTAATCGCATCCAAAATAAAAGTTTTTGTTTACATAATATATGTGTGTGTATTGTGTATATTTATTATGTATATATAGAGACACACACATACAGCACATATTTTGAAAATATTTACATGTATTTACATGTATATATTTATTCATATAATTTATATCATATATAAATATATTTAATATAAACGTAACATTTTTCTTAAATATATACATGCATGTGTGTTTATATATACATAATAAATATATGCAATACACATATATTATGTAAACAAAAACTTATTTTGGATGCGATTAATCGCGATTAATCGTTTGACAGCACTAATTTTAATACATTAATAATCAGATTAGTTACTTTTTTTTTTACAGATTACATGATTACATATTACTCACACAATGGCAGTAAATTTTTCATAATTTGATTTGCCCTAATTCTTCTTTTCTCTCTTTTGAATTTTCATTCCTAAAATTCTACTGTTTTTATACATTTGGAAAGTCTCCAGCTCATTCATGAACCCCAGTTCAGGAAACCCTGTCATAATGTAATGTTTAATAAACTCCATGATTTTGATAAAGAATGGAATATTTTGGGTCAAACGTAATCTAAAAGTAATCACTGGCACTGGTGGTGTCAGAGTTTGTAGGTGGTTTCTAGGTATTTTCTTCTTGTCTCCATGATTTTCTGCTCTTTACAAATGTTTCAGGTTCTTCCTTTAATGTGCATCTGTGGGATTTTTTTCCATCAGTTTTTTTTTTTTTTTTTTTGATCTGGTACAAAAAGCATTGTAAGCCTAAATTGATCGTAGTACCAATTCTCACCAATGGAGCTATGATGACCTTTTAGGAGATCAATTTAGGATTACAATGCTTTTGGGAAACGCAGCCCAGGACTGTTGTACACACCCCAGTCCCTTAAGCGCAAAGGGAAAAAACTTTATCGCAAGCTCATACTTGACTGAAACACAAAATAAAAGCAGCATTGCAAATAAATTAGTTGCTGTGGCCACGGAAAATGTGTTGGAAAATCATTGCTTTTGCCCTTTTTCATTTAAATTGTGCAATTCTTTATTTTTGTTTGCAATACAACTTTTTATTCTCACAATACTTCATTTTCTTTTGAAATTCTTTATTTTCGTTTGCAAAAAAAAAAAAACATTTATTGTTTCTCAATACTATCATTTTCGTTTGCAATACTTCAATTCCTTTGTGAATGTGGCATTGAATTGACTCCATAGTTTTGGCATCATAAAATCTGTAAAATGTGTAGTTTATCGCACAGTATTACCATTATTACCCACTGACTTTTAAAATAATGATATCTGTTTCAATATTCCTGTTCATCTTACTCAAAAACTGTATAATTCAATCACTGAAATCAACATATTGCACAACTGGTCCTTTCTGCTGCAGTGAAAAGATTGAGTAGGAGCATTTTGTAATATAAAGCAATCAGACAGGAATGAAATGTTCACAAATGTTCATATCTAAAAAATTATCAAAAACAATCCAGCAAAATCCAGTGACGCGCTGTAGTCTCGCGTTTTCTCGCGATAGCTGCGTGAGCAGAGTCGCGCGCCTAGGAGCAGCAGTAATGGCGGGCGCGGAGCTGACTCTAGACCTCACTGACACCAAACATGAAGAATCAGGCGATTCTCCCGCTGACGAAGGAGAAACGGAACCCCAGCAGACACAGGAGGACACCAATGGCGTTAAAACGTAATTGAAAGCTCTTTAAAACTCAAATATTGCATGTGTCGCGTCTATTAAGCGCGTATTGTTAGCGAGGCCTGTGCGGAGCGGAGCGCGTTGACAGAGCATAAGAGACGCGTTTATTTTTTATTCTCTTCATAATGAGTGTATCTGAATACATTTCCTCTAGTTTTTCGTTCCTCTCAGCGCGTATTTTTCTGTCGTTCGTTTGTTTTGCGGTGCTGCGTTCGTTAGTAGCGCGCACCAATCAGAGCGGTAACCCATAGCAACCGCGCCATCATCTGCCATTGATCAACAGACCCCGCCCACTTTAGTCGCTGCCGGAAGTATTTTTCCTGTTTAGTTTTCGTTAAAGATTGATAAACCAATGAACCAAACCGACCCGATGAATCACATTATTATAAACTCTGAATTGAAGCAAAAAAGTATTAGGAAATGGGACCAAGGTACATTCGCTGTGCTTCAGACGAGTGGGCGGAGCTAGTTTGTTTTGAGTTTTTTTGATTGGTGGAGATTTCTGTGCTGAATCATGGGAAATGTAGTTTCTCAACAGGAATTCCGCTGCTAAACATGATTATTTAAAAATGAGTTGAAGTGAGGGCTTCAACAAAAGCAAATACCATCGATTAATAACCTCGGAGCTCACAGTAGGTCTGTTTAGCGGTTTTATTTAGTTAGTAAATCGGTTCCTTATGAAGAAAATGAGTGGGTTTCATCAGTCTGATTGTTGTGATCTATTTTTGTCTTTAGAAAAGCTGTGCTTACAAAGCAAAAGTTTATATTTGTGGTGTTTATTATATTTCTCATTTTTTTAAAAAGTGCATGTTTAAAAATATATATTTTTTTTATAAAGAATTGTTTATACATGTGTTCTGTTTTTAAAAATGTATAAAAAGTTTATACTCGTTTTATTTTTTTTTAAAAATTATAAGGATTATAACGTTTTTTTGATTAGTAGATGTTGGTAGAACAAATGTTTTGTTTTTTGGATGTGTGGAATGGAGACCAAGTATTACAAGTCAAATCATTTTGGCCAAAGTTTAAAAAATTAATTTTAAAGCAGTTGTTTAAAATTGGAGAACAAACTCAAACCTATTTCTCCTTTAAATGCATGCACAGTTGCATTGCTCTGCATTCTCTGCACGGTTTCCATGTGTTGCTGAAGACGGGTTTTTGTTGTGTGTGTGTTTGTGTGTAATTTGACCGTGTTTCTTCTCTCTCTCTCGTGTGTGTGTGTGTGTGTGTTTGCAGCGATGCCGAGGACAAACCGGAGCCCAAAGAGAAGAGCCGAAAGTCGCATCGCTACCACCCCTATAAAGATCGCCACAGTGGCGGCTCGGCGGACAAGAAGGCCGCCCACAGGAACCGGGTGTTCATTAGCAATATCCCTTATGATATGAAGTGGCAGGCAATTAAAGATCTAATGCGCGAGAAAGGTAACCCACGCAGAGACGGCGCTGCGCCCCGTCCCGTCCTCTCCCTCTCTCAGCTTTAGCTCCTATCTGTCTCGATCTAGAGAAGCGTGAGGCACGAATGTCGGACAGGCCAGTTGAATCTGTTCTGGTGTGAACACACATATGCTCTGGTGGTATTTGCTGTAGTCATGATTCACTGTAGTGTTGAAGGATTGTACAGGTGGGTGGCCTTGTGATTTTTCTACCTGTGTACAGTACCTGTAGCATCATAGCGCTAGGTGTGCGTCGAGGTGCTGTTCGAGGAGCGGGTCTCAGGTGTATGTGTGTGTGTGTTTCTCTGGGCTTTTCTACCTGTAGCGTTGCACCCAGGGCGACCAGACCACTGGTGATTTAAATGCCTTGTTCTCTGTGGTATTTTCCCTTTTGTATGTCTCATGTAGTTGGTGAGGTTACATACGTGGAACTCTTTAAGGATGGAGAAGGAAAGTCAAGGGTAAGTGTTGGTGACTCTGCGCTGTCTGCGAGGTTTGCAAGGCCTCCGCAGCATCACTCTCATGTGCTCAGGGCCGGTAGAGCCGATATACTGTCGTACCTTTGACCTCGGGACGGTGTGTTGATGTGTAGCGTTACAGTAAAGCTCATTAAGGATGTCCTTTAAATTGGTGGTGACCCGTTTGGCTGGGGTCCATCTGTCTCTCTCACATCTGATGATTGCTTAGGTGTTTTTGATTTGGACTTAACCGACCTACGAGAGTCAGGTGTCTTTCCTTAAACCCCTTCATCCATCTGTCTGTCTGATCCCTTCTGTCTCTCTCTCCTCTCTCTGTCCCGTAACAGTTTCATTTGCCCCGAGTTTCATTCGTCCATCTCACCGTAGCCAAATGAAACGCTCCAAACAGCTCGTCAAAGTCTTAGAGTCATGAGCATGTGCTGTAATTGATCTCTCTCAAGCACTAATGATCAATCAATCAGCTGTTTCTCTTTGTGCTGAAGTGCTTTGAACTGATGTGATTCTGATGAGGTTCTTTCTTGTCGTTCTCTTGTTCTCGTCCTCCTTCATCTGGGATGCGCTCCTGCAGGGCTGCGGGTAAGAACCGCCGTCGAGACACTCAAACTTGATTTAAATTATACAGCAGAAACTGAGCATTTGGCAGACACTTGTGTCAAGGATTCAATGATTTGTATTTTCCCAAACATTTAAAAAAGTCCTAAAGGTACTTGTTTTATTAGCAATTATTATTTAGATCATTCCAAGCATTGACAAAAGTAATCAACTTTACAGTATTAAGGTATTACTCTTTCAATGCTTGGAAAAAATATAAATTATGGTCATATAAATCTATTAATAATAATAATTAAAGTAATATGTGACCATGGACCACAAAACCAGTCATAAGGGTCAATTTTGTGAAATTGAGATTTATGCATCATCTGAAAGCTGAATAAATAATCTTTCCATTGGTGTATGGTTTGTTAGGATAGGACAATATTTGAAAATCTGGAATCTGAGGGTGCAAAAAAAATCTAAATATTGAGAAAATCATCTTTAAAGTTGTTCAAATGAAGTTCTTAGCAATGCATATTACTAATCAAAAATTAAGTTTTGATATATTTATGGTAGGAAATTTACTAAATATCTTCATGGAACATGATCTTAATATCCTAATGATTTTTGGAATAAAAGAAAAATCAATAATTTTGACCCATACAATGTATTGTTGGCTATTGCTACAAATATACCCCAGCGACTTAAGACTGCTTTTGTGCTCCAGGGTCACTTATTTAAATAAAGTAAATATGAATTAAATTAATGCAATGCAAGTACTTCTTCAAGGGTCTGTCAGAAATGTCAAGTATTCAAGAAGAAATGTTCATTATTTATATATTTCCCAAACATTTAAAAAGGCAGTCGACTGTGAAATAAAGGTATTTCATTTTTACAACCAGTAAGAAATAAAGGTTCTTAAATTCCAAGCAAAGGAAAACAACAAAATAAACTATTTTAAATATTTATTTAAAGTAAATATGAATAAATTAGAACAACTGAATGTTGCCCCTTCAAGTATGTCTTCAGGTGTCTTGACAGCAGTGTCAAATATTTAAGTACAAATATTAATAATAAAAAATATTATTATTTTACTTTAAAAAATAATCAGTTGTCAAATATAAGCACTTAAATATTTTATACGCAGCAAGAAATCATTATTTATATTTTTTCCAAGAATTGAAAAAAGTAATCGCTTCTATTAAATATTAATTTAGCTAAAGTAATATTTAAAACCTAAGTAAATATAAATAAATGAAAACAATGGAAGGATTCCTTTAACTAGTATTACTAGCAACAAGTATTTATGAAGAAAATATTATTGTTTATATTTTTCCAAGCATTAAATAAAGTAATGAACTGTAAGATAAAGCTACTTAAATAGTTTTGTGTTCTAATCAGTAGAGATTTATTGTTGACTGGTGTGTGCTCTTCTCTTTCAGCGTGGTTGAGTTCAAAGATGAAGAGTTTGTGAAGAAGGCCATTGAGGTCATGAGCAAACATGATCTGAACGGACGGCCGCTGAACATCAAGGAGGTAAACGCATCATTCTGCCGATTCTGTAGGGATGGCCGATACCACTTATTTTGTTTCCGATACGATACCGATATTTTTAAAGGCCAGTATCGTGGCTATCCATATGATCCTTCTAAACTTAACTTTTAAATTATTAAATTACTAAGGGTAAAATGGGTAATGATACCCACTTAAATTTATTTTAGAAATGCATTTTAACATTCAGTACACCTTAATTGCAACTTATTAGGTGATATTTTTGTTTACACATGTTTAGAATATGTTTACTGTAGTGGTAACCATTAGGGCTGGGCGGTATATCGAGTTTGTATGATATATTTTTTATAAACGATACGGTATGAAGCAACACCGTTACTATAGATACACAAGTGTATTTGTATGATAGCACTAACTGTAAAGAGTAACGGGGAAATCAAAACAGCCTTTTTACTCAATTAGTCTGTGCTTTATTTTTATTTTTAGTTTAGTAAATGTAACTTCTGCTTTAAAAGCATTGTTTTTGTTTTTAGATTGCAATGTTACAGTGTTAGAATGTAATGTGATTTTAACCCTTTTTTGCACATAATATAGCCTAGATGCTTGCATTCACTGTTTAATCCAAATACAAAATACTGAGATATATACCGTATACCGCAAATCAGCCAAAAAATACAGAGAAATGAATTTTTGCTCGTATCGCCCAGCCCTAGTAACCAAGGAGATCTACAGATACTATAGTTGAACTATGGTCACTTTAGTAAAACCATGGTTCATTTTCATAAGGGATTGTTGCATGCATAAAATACAACCTTTTTATTCTGACAGTGTATGATTTATGTGAACATTACAGAATAAAACATGATCAGTGTGAATTTTTAACGTTCAGTTTAAATAAATGTAATTGCACAAACTATGTAGGCTACAATTTCAATTTGTTTATTGTGAAATAACTCAAACATATGCATTTTTTCTGTCCTTCTGTATTTTTTGCACCAATATCTTGAATTTTATGGCATAACTGTATTTATGGAGTTGCTGCCCTGCATCATATTTGTCAACTGTATGAAATCGATACGGCCGTCCCTGCTGTTCTGTCCAGTGTGTGTTTGTGTGACGGTTCCTGACGCGTGTGTTTCAGGATCCGGACGGGGAGCATGCGCGGCGTGTCCTGCAGAGATCAGGCCGGATGTACGGAGGCGGCCGAGGGTCCGACGCTGGTCCGGCCGGGATGAACGTCCCTCCTTCCATCGCCAACAACCCCAACATCCCTCCGGAGATCATCAGCGCGCTGCAGGCCGGGCGGCTCGGCACCACCGTGTTCGTGGCCAACGTGAGTCTGAGCGTGTCTGATTGACTGATAGAGCAGGGTTTCTGAGGGCCTTGAGAAGTCCTAAATCCACAAAATAAGGCCTAAAAAGCTCTTAAATCAGAGCAGAAAGTCGTGGCATTAAATGTTTCATGAATGAGTTGAGTGTGTTTGTCTTGTTTTCCCATTCAAATATCTAAACATCCTTAAATCAAGATACTGGAGATGCAAAATGAACATTTGTGAGCCTGGAGCACAAAAGCAGTCATAAGCAGCACAGGTATATTTGTAGCAATAGCCAACAATACATTGTATGGGTCAAAATTACAGATTTTTCTTTTATGCCAAAAATCATTAGGATATTAAGATCATGTTCCATGAAGATATTTAGTAAATTTCCTACCGTAAATATATCAAAACTTCATTTTTGATTAGTAATATGCATTGCTAAGAACTTCATTTGAACAACTTTAAAGGAGATTTTCTCAATATTTTGATATTTTTTTTTTTTTTGCACCCTCAGATTCCAGATTTTCTAATAGTTTTTCAGCTTTCAGATGATGTATAGATCTCAATTTCAAAAAAAGTGACCCTTATGACTGGTTTTGTGCTCCAGGGTCACATATGAAGTCGTGTTTTCTGAGAAATTGAACAAAATTAATAAAGTTTATGTTTAATACAAGAACAAATATCTGTCAGTGGGTAATGAAAATAATTTTTCTGTTTGAATTAAGTAGATTTTTCTGAGCCATTTGGCAGATATTTGTTCTTGTTTTAATCATAAACACTTCATTTTGATCAATTTCTCAGAAAAAACAAGACTTATTTAATGTCCTTGTGTTTCTCCAGTAAATCAATCATGATTTAAGAATCTTTTGACATTTGCACTGGAAAACAAGACAAAAATACAGCGGAAGAACAGCAGCTTTTTGCAGTGGGTTCAAAAGATACAGTAAAAGTTACTTCTGTATTTTAGTAGTTTAGAGCAGTGATTATTCAAGCAACAAGCCTTTTTTTTTTGTGTATGTGTAAAATGAATGAAAAAGTAATGGCAACCTATTGGAAGTTGTATTTAATGCAATAGATTTTCATTTAGAGAACATATTGGCATGTTCCATTTAATTCATTCCCTTAAATTTATTTAAAGCTTTGCTTGGTTTCAAAAAAGGTTTTAAAAAGTCTTAAATTTACCTTCAGAAAGCCTGATAGAGTCAGTCTGTGTGCATGTGTGTTTGACCTTTGATCTTGCGGTCATCTTTAGCACACGTTCATTATGCTTCGTCTTTATCTTCTGATTCACGTGTGTTTTGGCTGCAGCTGGACTTTAAGGTGGGCTGGAAGAAGCTGAAGGAGGTGTTCAGTATGGCCGGGACAGTGAGGAGGGCCGATGTGAAAGAAGACAAAGACGGGAAGAGTCGAGGGATGGGGACGGTCACCTTCGAGCAGCCGCTGGAGGCCGTACAGGCCATCTGTATCCTCTGGACCTCAACCTAGAGATGATGAAAGGCAGAATTAATTACTGTTATTTATGTGTTTATTGACGTAACTTTATCAGTTCATGCATTCACTTGGAAAGGTTTAATACAGAAAAGTACTGATTAAAAAAAAAAAAAAAAAGTTAAAAAAATATTCATGTCTTTCTTTCTTCAGTTGCAAAGACATTAAGTTTTTTGAGGAAAACATTCCAATATTTCTCTCCATATAGTGGACTTCAATGGTGCTCAATGGATTGAAGGTTAAAAATGCGGTTTCAAAGGACTCTAAACAATCCCAGCCGAGGTTTAAGGGTCTTGTCTAGCGAAACGATCGGTCATTTTCTAAAAAAATAAAAAATAAAAAATAAAACTTTATATACTTTTTAACCTCAGATGCTCGTCTTGTGTAGCTCTGTGATGCACATGCATCTCCAGGTCAAGACAGTTAGGGAAGGTCTAAAAACTCCCATCTCATTTTCTCCTCTAACTTCAAAATCGTCCTACATTGCTGCTTTACCGGTTTTTTGGGGGGCGTTTGACCTTCTTTGCATTTTTACTTTAACACTTCTGCAGCGATGTAGGACGATTATGAAGTTAGAGGAGAAAATGAGATGGGAGTTTTTAGACCTTCCCTAACTATCTTGACCCGGAGTGCACAGAGTACACATCGCAGAGCTACACAAGACGAGCATCTGAGGTTAAAAAGTATATAAAGTTGTTTGTTTTTTTGTTTTTTTTAAATAACTGGACGTTTCGCTAGATAAGACCCTTAAACCTCGGCTGGGATTGTTTAGAGCTCTTTGAAACTGTATTTTTAACCTTCAATCCTTTGAGCACCATTGAAGTCCACTATATGGAGAGAAATATTGAAATGTTTTCCTCAAAAAAACTTAATTTCTTTGCGACTGAAGATAGAAAGACATGAATCTTGAATGAAATGGGGGTGAGTAAATTATCAGAAAATTATTATTTTGGAAGCAGAGTAATCTTTTAAGGCAAGACTCTACAGGTGAAAAAAGTAAACATTTTAATTAACACAGATCAGCATACTTTCCCCTGTTGATTATTCATTCACAAAACATTAAGACAATTGTTTTGGAACGAAAGTGTTCTGAAATGTTATGCATGTGAGGCATTCTCTAATTAAATATGCACTCATTTGCATACAGTTTCTGGATCTTAATGTGTCACTAGTTAGTGTGTGCTGCGGTTGCTGCCTGTGTAGACGGTATGTTTTTATCATCAGTGTCACGGCGTCTTCCTTCACTCACGCTCACAGCCATGTTCAACGGTCAGATGCTGTTCGACAGACAGATGCATGTGAAAATGGTGAGCCGCTGCAGCGTTTGTTCTCATGCAGTGTGTGTGTTTATGAGGCTCAGCATTCATTCTTGTGTTTGTGTCATGTTTACTGTAGGATGATAAATCACTTCCTCCAGATGACTTCAGGCCAGCAGAGAAACCGCCACAGTTACCACGTAAGAGCTTTGTGTGCTTGTTTGGAGTGTGAGTGTGTGTGTGTCTGTGTCTGTCTGTTTGTCTGTCTGTGTGTGTGTGTGTGTGTGTGTATAATTCCATATGTAAATGTGTGTTTTGGTGTGTGCTGCAGGAGGTCTGAGCGGCATTGGGATGGGTTTGGGTCCCGGCGGTCAGCCAATAAATGCTAACCGTCTCAGTGGAGGCGGCGTTGGCTCCATGGGACCTGGAGGTGTGTTCATGTTTGCTTAATTCATGCAAATATTGTATTTCATGCTTTATTTTTTTTTAAAGCATGCAGTGTAATATTTGCATGAATAAAGCATTATTTATTTGCATGCAAAGTAAAGCATTGTTTTGTAATGATGCAGATGAGTCATTAAATCAAGTGTTTTTAATTGATTTAAATGGACAGTTCAAATTGATTCACTAAAAAATGGTAGTCTGCTTGATTCATCAACTCAAATGAATCAAACTGACTGTCTGTAGCAGCATTTTTGCTACTTAAGCTTTAATCAGATGTTTACATTCAATGCTATTAAAGTCTCTGAGCTTAAAATCATGATGTTCAGCATGTTTGCTCATGTTCATTTGTCACCAGTAAGATCGCTGAGGATCTTGAGTGTATTGAACTCTTGCTGGGATTGATGAGTTAACGCAGGTTTGGTTGTTCCTCAGGGATGGACGGCCCGGGATGCAGCAACATGAACCGCATGAGTGGTGAGAGTCACGTTCATCTGGAGCAGATCCATCAGAGATCATGTGAAGATGCTCATCAGTGTGTGTGTGTGTGTGTGTGTGTAGGGATGGGTGGAGGCTTCTCTGGAATGGACTGCATGGGTGGAATGGGAGGATTCGGTGGCAGAGACATGGGACCCATGGGCCGAATGGGAGGTAAACAGCATTCCTTCCCTCAGTCTGTCTGTCTAAAAGACATTAATCACATGCATTTCAGAAATAGGGCTGCACAATATTGGAGAAAACTCACATTGTGATATTTCGATATTTCTGCGATATGAAAAAAAAAACACTTGAATGACTTGAATAGCTCTATTTGGAAAGGGAAAAAAAAAAGTCAATGATTGGGTTGATTTTGTTGGTGAGTAAATCAGCATAGAAAATGAACAAAGTACAAGTATAGATAAATATATTTAATAGAACAAAAACACTAATGAAATAAACAGTGCTTTATATTTCTTCAGGTAAGTCTAACAGTATTCCGGTATAGAAGTTGAATAATCAAATGTAAAATAACACTGTACAGTCTTCACTGTATAAATTAAATCTATTAAATCTGTGTTAAAGCTACAAAAGTGATTTTTCTCTGTTTTGTTTGATTAACAGTCATGACACAGAGAGCAACAGGAACATTAAACATTAAAAAAGAAAGACTAAAATATGAAATGTCATGGATGTGTATTTACTGAGTAATCCAGTATTTTGTAGAGGAGGGTCGATATGACAATTTTTACCTTAGATTTGGAGAACATGACTTAAGATAGCAGCATCGTGTTATTTTTACACAGAGATTGGCAGTTCTGTTAGTAAAATCTGTTGACTTTAACAATATTTTTTGCAGTATATGTTAGTTCTTAACATACTTTTCTTCTGGTATCTTCATTTTTAAAGCTCTATATCGCACATTTCCAGAGATACTTGCATATCAATACAGCTCCAGGAGTAAATTGTTAATTGTTCACATTTTCAGTGGTCAAAAACCAAATGTAGGTCACTTTGCATTTAGCTGAAAGTTGTTTTTTTTTGTTTGTTTGTTTTTTCTTTTAAAGAGAAATGTTTGAAGAGCAAATAATGCTGAGTCTAAAAATATATCTTGTTTCCTTCTATCAAAACAATTGCATAGAACAGACCTGTCTGAGTGACAAAATACTCTTTTTTCCAAAGTTTGCGTGCCTGCAGCTCAAGAAGTATTAAAGGTATCTCAGTATAATTGTAGATTCTGGTTGTCAACTAAAGTTTCTTTTCATTTGTTCATTTTTAAGGCCTTTTATGGTTCAGTCCCAGAGATATGGGGATCTCAGTGAGGCTCCATGGCCAAATCCTCAGTGGTCAAAGCCAAATATCAAACCAGAAGTTTTTGCCTGGCACTTCTGGTTGAGTCGACACAGAACGACCATATAGTGCTTTATACAATTCAGACTGATTCAAAGCAGCTTCACAGACATAAAAATAACAGAATCCATGCTTTAAACTTCATCAAATACGAGAGAGTCAGATTCTGCTGTAAAGCAGCTCTACAGGAGCTAATTCAGATCAGTTCAGTGTTCACTGATGTTTTCACAGATGTGTATCGCTCTGGGATGGGAGGGATGGACAGAGACTTCGGCAGAAGTGACATGGGAATGAGCCGACCGTTCGGAGACTCGTATGGAGGTCTGTGTGTGTGTGTGTGTGTGTCTCTCTGTCTCTCTCTGTGTGTGTGTGTGTGAGAGAGAGAGTGAGTGTGTGTGTGTCTCTCTGTGTGTGTGTGTGTGTGTGTGTGTCTCTCTGTCTCTCTCTCTCTGTGTGTGTGTGTGTGTGTGTGTGAGAGATGGTGACACTGACTCTGTTCTCTGTCTCATCAGGTGGAGGATATGCAGGAATGGGGAATGCTGGGATGGGACCCATGGGCTCTGGATTAGGTCACTCTTCTCATGCTCTCACACACAAAATTACATTTATATATACTTCATTTTGATTTGACAAACCCTTTTTAAGGGTTTCTGCAGATCTTAAAACATCTTAATTCACATTCTATAAATTAAAGCAGAAAATTATAAAGTTGTGGCATTAAATGTTGCATGCGGTACACTTCAGTATTTGTGTCTTGTTTTCCAGTACAAATATCTAAACACCCTTAAATCAAGACACATTTACTGGAGATGCAAAATGAACACACAAAGTCTTTTTTTCTAAGCAATTGAACATAGAGTTTATCTTAAATTAAAATAAAGTGAAAAATATGAAATCTTGTTTTCTGAGAAATTTATCAAAATAAATTGAATTTAGGACAAAAAGGACAAATATCTGGTCAGTCAAAACAACTTAACCTGTTTTTCCTTTAAAAAAATTTTCTTGACAAATTTTTCCATTTATCTTGATTTATGAATAGCGTGTGTGTGTGAGAGAAATAAATTAAAAAGTCATGGAGATCTGTAGGAAGTTGTTGAAGTGTTGCTAATACAAGACATTTACATGTTGTATTGTGTTGCATTCAATTTATTCCTTGCATTTCCTTTACTTGGCCTTTAAAAAAGTTTTTAAATTTACTTTCAGAAAACCTGCCTTTCCCAGAGTAGTTCATATGACTCAGTCCTTGTTCACTGAAATATATATATATTTATATATATATGTATGTATGTATGTGTGTGTGTGTGTGTGTGTGACCCTGCAGCACAAAAGCAGTCTTAAGTCGCTGGGGTATATTTGTAGCAATAGCCAACAATACATTGTATGGCTCAAAATTATCCATTTTTCTTTTATGCCAAAAATCATTAGGATATTAAGATCATGTTCCATGAAGATATTTAGTAAATTTCCTACCGTAAATATATCAAAACTTAATTTTTGATTAGTAATATGCATTGCTAAGAACTTCATTTGAACAACTTTAAAGGTGATTTTCTCAATATTTAGATTTTTTTGCACCCTCAGATTCCAGATTTTCAAATATTGTCCTATCCTAACAAACCATACATCAATGGAAAGATTATTTATTCAGCTTTCAGATGATGTAGAAATCTCAGTTTTGAAAAATGTGTGACTTATGACTGGTTTTGTGCTCCAGGGTCACATATAAATGTGTGTGTGTGTGTGTGTTTTTCAGGTGGAGGAGGGATGGTGAACATGGGAATGGACCGCATGAACTCCGGCTTCGACCGGATGGGCGGGAACATGGACATGGGGCGTGGCTTCGGCCAGTATGGAGGCGGCTCGGGTCACATGGGTGGAATGAGTGACAGGGGGGCGGGGTCTAAGGCCGGATGCCAGATCTTTGTGAGAAACGTACGTATGATGATGAGTAAACATGAGTGTGTGTGTGTGTGTGTGTGTTACTGAAGTGTTTGATGAGGATCGTGTGTGTGTGTGTTTCCGCAGCTCTCGTACGATCTGACCTGGCAGAAGCTCAAGGAGAAGTTCAGTCTCTGTGGTAAGTGTGTTAACTCTTATATCTGATATGCAGCAGATTAATAGAAACAAAAACGAGCGTCTCTGTTCTCCAGGTCAGGTGATGTACGCTGAAATAAAGATGGAGAACGGTAAATCCAAAGGCTGTGGCACGGTGCGCTTCGACTCTCCTGAGAGCGCTGAGAAAGCCTGCCGCATGATGAACGGAACCAAGATCAACGGACGCGAGGTTGACGTTCGTATCGACCGAAACGCTTGAGTCACACACACACACACACACACACACACACACACACACACTCTCACGTCACAGAGCCCAGCTTTTGTTTTGTTTTAAAAACATCATGACTGTCATATCAGCGATCTCACCAGCCGCTTCAGCTCCATGTGTTAGTGACCACGCTTTCTTTTCTTTTGGTAAATATTTTAATTTGTGGGACGTTTGTCTCGGACTAAATTTTAAAAAATAAAAAGCTGGCTGTTGTATATTCAGTCTGCGTCTCAGTTTGTCAGATCAACACAAACACTTAAGTGTAAAATTACTGACTTTTTGTATTATGAATATTTCTTTTAATATTGTTTTCTAAAAACATATATATATTTTTTAGGAATGTTCTTAAGACAAACCTTGAAGAACTCATATTCTTAAAAATCTTTCACATAGGAAATGTACAACTTCCAAGTCTTCAAAGATGAGATATGATCAGCTGACAACATTACACAAACTACACATAACACATAATACTGCTGGAGGATTCTCAAACAATAAAATCTCCTGTGAAGATTAATCTCATATCTCACACTGCATTAAAAAAGTGAGGTTACACTTTATTTTAAGGTGTTCTTGTTACAGTGTAATTATACATTACAGTACCGAGTAATATTAATTAACTACATGTACTTACTATATGAATAGAGTTAGGATTAGGGTTTGGCTTAGAGTTACTTGCATGTTATTATGCATAATTAATTATTATAATAGTAAGTACATGTAACAAGGACACCTTAAAATAAAGTGTTACCATGTGTGAATATAGGCAGATATGTGTGTTACAAGTGTGAAGTTTTGAATTTATAAGGAGGAAACAATCAGACAAAACCTGTTGTTTTATTCTTAAGAAATCTAAGATGTTCTTAAGAACGTGAGACCTTTACAAACACTTTTCTCGTGAACTTGGAATTAATGTTAGGAACTTTGAACTTTTTTCTTTGCATTCTTATTATAATTGAAGAAAAAGCTATGTTTTATTCACAAACACTATCTTAAGATTGCTTTCAAAAAATGTAATCATCATAAATAGTCGAGTAGTTTAATATTTGACAATGTTTATTAAAGGTCGCAGTTCTTATATTGATGTTGTGGGGATTTATGTATGATGTAAGAAGCAAAGGACAAATGTTATGAATATTTTGTATTTCCAAAAACACTTCTCAAGAATGTAAAACCCTTCTTTTAAGACAAATTGTGAAATAATGTTTTTAAAAATTCATTGTTAATATAAGATAACCTGCGAGATGTTTAATGGAATTTATTGGATTGTTTCAAATATTAATCACACTCATACAGCAAATTAATTTTGTCAATGTTCAGGGATTAATATAGATGGACAAATATATATTATAAAGACTTACCAGAGTAAAAGAGAGTTTACAATCACATAACTTCAAAGTCAGATGTTTAAGAAAAATGATGGAGAGCTTTTCTTGGACATTCTTACAAACTTAACTTTTATTTCTTAATATATTCATGAATCCAGCACCAGGTCATATTTCTAACTGTAACATTTATAAGATTCATCAGTGAAGAAATGGCTTTTAAATTCTTAGTTCTGTACTATAGGAAAAAAAGCACTTTTTAATTCGTCGTTATATTTTTTTATTGTAATGCAATACAGTGTGTTACAGTAATAAAACCAGCGTGTGGTTGAATTGATTGAGGTAGACGATGAGTATCAGTGTGTCTCCGTGAACTAAACATCTGATCCAAACTACAAACACTTGAAGATAAAACCTGCTGAGAAATCAGTGATCTATGTTAGCATTGATCGGGTACAATCAGTGGTCTCTGGCGTATCGATTACTAATGAATTAAAGTTGACCTACAAGCAAATTCTTGTTGAGCAGGTTTTTTCATTCACTTATTTCATTCATCATATTGACCAAAATCCCTGAGCAGTAAAGTTTTAGAGAGAATCCACTCTTGCCGTCATGAAAATGAACTGTTCGAGGCTGTCGACTGCAGTGAATTAATCTGCGCTGATTGATCGAAATGTATAACTGTGATTCGTTTTAGGATCACACTTGGTACCTTCATGGTCAAAATGGGCTGAAGCCTTGAAATGTGACCCCTTTTTTATCAGGAAAATCAATTTAATACATTTTTATTATTTTGAGTGGGAAAAAAAATAGAGCTTTGAGTGGGAAAAAAATGAGTTTTATTGATTTTATGATACACTGAAAAAAAAGATACTAAATTTTTTAAGATAAGTGGTTGCAAACAATTTATTTGAGCTATATTTAAATGAAAAAAATTTTTTTTTGGAAGTTGGTCAACTGAATTTATTTAAATATAGCAACCGCTTACCTTAAAAAAATTGGTAACACTTTACAATAAGGTTCATTAGTTCACATTGGTTAACGAACTAAGAATGAACGATACTTCTACAGCGTTTATTAATTTTAATGTTAATTTCAGCATTTACTAATGCATTATTAAAGTCATGAGTTGTGTTTGTTGACATTAATGTACTGTGAATTAACATGAACTAACAATGAACAACTGTATTTTATTAACAAAGATTAATAAATACTGTAATAAATGTACTGTTCATTGTTTGTTCATATTAGTTAATACATTAATGTTAACAAATGACACCTTATTGTAAAGTGTTACCAAAAAATTTATTAAATTCAATTAATAATTTTTTTTCAGTGTGTTATGCAATATTTATACTATTTTTCAGAGCTATTTTTTTCCACTGCCATTTTTGAACATGAAGATACCAAGTGTTACTTTTATTTATTTTTTTACCGTTTAACATATTCAGATGATGCCCATGATTTCTACTGTGACATTCTGATGAAGAGAGTTAAACAATCTTTTCATGTTTTTTTTTGTTTTGTTTTTTTAGAAAATTCTAGGAAGTCTAGGAATTTCTGCTTGCTTCATATTGTTTAAATAAAAAATAGTTGGCTTTTAATGATGTGACGGTAAATAACTGCTTAACATGATCGAAATCAAACTATTGCATATAAAGTAAAATGTGACTAAAGAGCTTTTTATGTGAATATATTATTTTTTAATGTAAGTGTTTTAAGACACAGTGAGGTCAAAAGCATCCCTTGTTGCAGAATCAGTTGATGGACAGGAATGCACTGATGTGCTTGATCTTGATTGTAAAATCAATGCACTGAAACAAAAGTCATAACCTTTCATTTTTATGTCCATAAAGTGTCTACGGTGGCCCAGAGAGCGCTGCAACTTCAGAAAACACATGCAGATAAAGCATCAGCAAATTAAGAAAACATCTTCAGTTTGACAACACAAATAAAGAAACGCACAAGCAGCACAGACCACAACCAAATTACCCCAACGAAACCAAAATTAACCTTTTTTGATTATCATTTGTATAACCACAGTTGTACAAATACCATGGTTAAACTATAGTTAGTGTAGTAAATCCATGGTTAATTTGTGCATGGTTACCATTTTGTTTTCATTTACTTTTTATATAATAAATGTATTAATTACAATCAGTGGTCTTTGGCATATTGATTACTAAATGAATTAAATTTGAACTACATGCAAATTCTTGTTAAGCTGATATTTTCATTCACTCATTTCATTTATCATATTGACCAAAAGCAATAAAGTTTTAGAAAGAATCCAAAGAAAGATCTTGCCATCATGGAAATAAACCGGGAAACAAGAAACATGATCTCATTACAAGCTTGAGACGTTCAAGGTGAATGGAGTACATCGACTGGAGTAAATTACGCTGATAGAAATGTATAACTGTTTCGTTTTAGGGTCAGAAAATGAAGGTACGCTTTGGTTAAATTGGACTGAAGCCTTGAAATGTGACCCCTTTTTTTCCATCAGGAAAATCTATTTAATAATTTTTAAAATATTATTTAGAATTTTTAGTGGATTTTATGATACTATGCATTTTTAATACAATTTTTAGGAGTTATTTTTTCTCTCCATTTTTGAACATGAAGCTACCAGATGTTACTTTTATGTTTTGACTCTTTAACACATCCAGATGATGTCCATGATTTCTAATGCGACAAATATCACCATGGTTAATTTCTGCATGGTTACCAACTATAGTAACATTTTTTATTTTCATTTACGTTTTATAAAATAAATGCATTTATTAATTAATTTTAATAGTAAAACCATATAGGCTATGGTTAATTTCTATGCAAACATTGATCAGAATGTCCCAACTGTGTAAGTCACTTTGCGGTCCCCTAAAACATTGCAGCACGTTTCTTTATTTGTGTTGTATTTGCAGCGCATGTGTTGTCAAATTGATGAAGATGTTTTCTTGACTTGCATGTGTTTTTTTGAGCTCTCTGGACATGATGGTTAGCTCTTATATCCAGCCGTGTATCAGTGATGCATCAGTCGCCGCAGGCGCGGATGGGATTGTTCCCGATGATCCCGAGCTCGTAGAGGATGGACAGCGTGGCGAAGAGCACATAACACACCAGAGACACCAGACCCAGCTTCCAGTCCAGCTTCCAGCCGTTGATGTGAACGGCCACGAAGAGGAAGACGATGGAGAGCAGCAGCGTGCAGGACATGAAGACCAGTCCGGAGCTGTTGACCTCCACCGGAGACCCCGTGTCCACAAACACCGTCTTGATGAACCACGGCAGACCCAGACACAGCATGTCGAAGACGTTTGAGCCCACGATGTTGGACATGGCCATGTCCGCTTTACCTGCGAGAGACGCACACAACGGGCTTCATTTATAATGTCTATTCAACATCAGTTGCCCTCCAGATAAGACTCAAACATGCACACCGGTGCATTACGCTGAATAACTGTCATAAATTTAGGTTGATATTTATAATATTGTATATTATTTCAAATGCGAAGTTGGGAATTAAGTTCATGTTCTCATTGTTGCTTTAGAAATGTTTTATAAAAAATATAAATTGTTTTATTGAAAATGATCAATTATGTGAACAAATCAAAGTGTGTTTTTTTTCTTTCTCCCTTTCTCTCCTTAATTGGGGAGTTGGCTCGTGTGTGTGTGTGTGTGTGTGTGTGTATTTATATGTATGTATATATATATATATATGTAAGACGAGTAATGATGCTGAAAATTCAGCTTTGATCACAGAAATAAATTCTATTTTAAAGTATATTAAAATAGGAAACCAATATTAGAAATTGCAATAAGATTTCACAATATTACTGTTTTTTCTGTATTTTTGATCGAATAAATACAGCCTTGATGAGCAGAAGAGACTCTCTTAAAAAACATTAAAAATCTTACTGATCCCAAACTTTTGAGCGGCAATGTGTATATATATATATATATATTTTTTTTAAATTCTTTTTAATATTTTTTTAATTATTATATTTTTAATTCTACGCAGAGATGTATGTATAGGAATATTTCTGTGTATGCTGTGTAGCATAAATCTGATATGTATGTTTAATATCTCTCGTTTCATTTTTTTAGTCAATATTGTTTTTTCATCTGCATTGTTAATCTTGTATTTTTTTTAATTCCTTGTTTTTATTGTTGTGATTATTTTTTTTAATGACTATTTCACTTCCTTTTATGTAAAGCACTTTGAATTACCACTGTGTATGAAATGTGCTATATAAATAAACTTGCCTTGCCTTGTACATTAAACTAAATAAAAATAAAAGTAATAAAAAAAGAGTATATCATGCCAGTATTAATTTTTAGAAAATGGATTGATTTTCCCAATGAAGATATGAACATATGAGCTGAAGTGATTAAAAAAATAAATAATTATGCATTAAGATGATCAAAAGTGACCTTTATTAATGTCACAAACAATTTCTGTTTCAAATAAATGCTGTTCTTTTGAACTTTCTATTCATCTGTGAATTCTGAAAAATAAAATGTATCACGGTTTCCACAAAAATATTGTGCAGCACAACTGTTTTCAACATTGATAATAATCAGAAATGTTTCTTGAGCAGCAAATCAGCATATTAGAATGATTTCTGAAGATCATGTGACACTGAAGACTGAGGGTCTCTTTACCTTCGCGAGCGACCATCACGCTGGCCACGGTGTCCGGGATGCTGGTTCCTGCCGCCAGGAGCGTCATTCCCATCACTGTGTCCGGGATTCCCAGCGTCTCTCCTGAACACAAACAGCGGATGAAGAACATCGACTGCAGATCCTGCTAAAAGATCTCCTTTAATCACAGACATAACTGAGTTCAGTACATAACATATCTATCTGGATTCATTAAAGGGACAGTTCACCGAAAAATTAAAGTTCTCTTATCATTTACTCGTCCTTTGTGTTGTTTCAAACCGGTATGAGTTTCTTTCTTCTGCTGAACACAAAAGAAGATAGTTTGAATAACAGCAAACAGTTGACGGTAGCCATTGACTTCCATAGTATGAAAAAGCAATAATATAGAAGTCAATGGCTACCGTCAGTTGTTTAAACTGCAGAATATTTTCTCCAGAATATCTTCCAAATGGTTGACGGTAGCCATTGACTTCCATAGTATGATAAAGTAATACTATAGAAGTCAATGGCTACCATCAGTTGTTTAAACTGCAGAATATTAACTCCAGAATATCTTCCAAATGGTTGACGGTAGCCATTGACTTCCATAGTATGAAAAAGCAATAATATAGAAGTCAATGGCTACCGTCAGTTGTTTAAACTGCATAATATTAACTCCAGAATATCTTCCAAACAGTTGACGGTAGCCATTGACTTCTATATTATTACTTTTTCATACTATGGAAGTCAATGGCTACCGTCAGTTGTTTAAACTGCATAATATTAACTCCAGAATATCTTCCAAACAGTTGACGGTAGCCATTGACTTCCATAGTATGAAAGAGTAATAATATAGAAGTCAATGGCTACCGTCAGTTGTTTAAACTGCAGAATATTAACTCCAGAATATCTTCCAAACAGTTGACGGTAGCCATTGACTTCCATAGTATGAAAAAGTAATACTATAGTAGTCAATGGCTACCGTCAACTGTTTAAACTGCAGAATATTTTCTCCAGAATATCTTCCAAACAGTTGACGGTAGCCATTGACTTCCATAGTATGAAAGATTGTGGTACTATCACAGAAGTCAGTGGCTACCGTCTACTGTTTGGTTCCCAACATTCTTCAAACTATCTTCTGCTGTGTAACTTGTTTTAAAACAGCTTCACCTTAATAAATAATAAAATAACAGTGTTAATGTAAAATTCATCAGTTATGAGAAATTCAAACTCGGCTATAAGCAGTTTTACAAAAGATAATAGTTTATTCATTCTTTATTAATGCAATAAAATACTTTATTATTTGTTCTAACAACCTTAAAGTCACCCAAACTTCCCTTTATTTACTTATTTTTATTAACATAATTACGTATTATTTTATTATATTCTATTATTTATTGTTTTATTTATTATATTTATCTATTATAATTATATAATTACTACTACTATGTATTTGTTTTTAATTTTACTGTTTTTGTTTAAAAAAAAAAACAGTATCCCTTACCTCATCAGTCTGATGCCTCGCTGCCTTGGGTGGCAATTGCTACTTTAGTACAATGGACCTTACATCTGGTTCTATAATATACCCATACATGAAGATGATCGCAAATATACAGCGTGTACTACACCTGTAGGGCTTTATGAGTACAATCGAATGGCCCAAGGATTGTGTAATAGTCCAGCTACATTTGCTAGGATGATGACCTCAATATTTTGGCGATCAAAATTACATGTCACTCCTGTGTTATTTGGATGACCTCTTGGTTTTTGGCAAGAGGAACAAGAAGCCCTGATCGTCTTGAGCTGGTATTTTCACGCTTGAGAGAACATAATCTGAAGCTAGCCCCAAAGAAGTGCTACTTCTTAAGGAAATCTGTCAAATTCTTAGCTATATAGTCACAGCAGAAGGCATTGCTGCTGATCCTGCGAAAGTTTCTGCAATTAATGAGATTACGGCAAAGGATCTAATGGAAGAAGATGGGAAAACACCTTCGTACACCAAAGTTAAATCTTTTCTAGGTATGGCCAACTATTATTCACACTTTATTGAGAATTTCTCTACGTCTGGCAAAGCCATTATTCCAGTTAACAGCGGGACAAAGGGTTAAACGCAGAGGTGCAAGGGTCAGTGCTAGGCCATACAGACGCCTCAAGCCAGAAGATTGGACATCAGATTGTGAAATGTCATTGGAAAAGCTTAAGAAGGCTATTAGCACCACCATAAATTCTACACCCCGCCTTTAACAAGCCGTTTCTATTATTTACTGATGCATCAATGGACGGCTTGGGTGCATTCTGAGTCAGGTAGTTGATGGTGAGCTCAAACCAAGACCGGTTGCATTTGCAAGCAAATCCTTGTCCCGCCCTCGCTTCAGGTACCCAGCACATCGATTGGAATTCTTTGCCCTTAAATGGGCGGTGTGGATAAGTCACCATTGGTTAAAAGGAGCTCACTTTACTGTGCTAACCGATAATAACCCATTAACATACATCATGACCAAGCCCAAGCTTGATGCTTGCGAGCAACGGTGGGTCTCGAAGTTAGCACCTTTCGACTTCGATCTTAAATACATTCCAGGATCACAGAACATCCCTGCAGATCTCCTGAGTCGTGAGCCATTTGCAAAAGGGTTTAGAATAAACAAACCAGACAACAAAGCAAATCACATGAGCCTTGAATCTGTTCAGAATGCATTCAAGTTGTCCGTTAATTCTCAAGAGCAACAGAATGTCGAGAATGAGTGTACAGACAGAAAAGAAGTGGAAATTGATGAGGTGAAAGCTGTTATACAGTCCAGCTTGGACTGGGATTCCAGCTTACCAGTGCGCACAGCCCAGTTGTCCCAATGCTCAAGCCGTATTTTGTACAGTCAGTCCACTCTTCCGGCATTTACTGCTGCAGAAATAAGAAGAAAACAAAGAGAAGATGATGTGGTGGTGCGGGTGATCTACTTCCTTGAGAGAAAAAGACGACCGTCACAGAGAGAAAAGGTTCACGAGACAGCTCAGGTGCTCCGTATGTTGAAACATTGGGAAAAGTTTGAGATCAGAGATGGAGTCCTTTATAGGATATCTAAAGATAAAGTTGGGAAGAGAAGGTATCAGCTTGTAGTGCCTAACTCTCTGAAGTCGACCGTCTTAAAGGGAACTCACGATGATGTGGGCCATCAGGGCCAGGGTAGAACCCTCCATCTAGTTCGCCAGAGATTTTTCTGGAATGGAATGGATAACGAGGTGAGAAAGTATGTGACGCACTGCAAACGTTGTGTTCTTAGCAAGACACCAGAGCCAGATGCTAGGGCACCTTTGGAATCCATCAAAACTTGTGAACCACTAGAGCTGGTGTGCATTGATTTTTGGTCTGCTGAGGGGAGGAATGGAGACAGTGTAGATGTGCTCGTTCTTACAGACCATTTTACCAAATTGGCACATGCATTTCCTTGTCCTAATCAGACAGCAAAGGTGGTTGCCCAAAAACTCTGGAACCAGTTCTTCTGTGTGTATGGGTTTCCTCGTAGGATCCACTCCGATCAAGGAGCAAATTTTGAGAGTAAACTTATATCTGAGCTGCTGGAAATATCAGGAGTAAAGAAATCTCACACCACCCCCTACCACCCTATGGGGAATGGCCAAACAGAAAGGTTCAACAGAACTCTTGGCAACATGATTCGCTCTCTCCCTGCTCGAGCAAAAGTGCACTGGCCCCAGATGATACAAACATTAACTTTTGCGTACAACTGCACAATACATGAGACTACTGGCTTCGCCCCATTCTACCTCATGTTTGGCAGGGTTCCAAGACTGCCAGTAGACATCATGTTTGAGAGTGTACTGAGAGATAACGAAGTGGTGGATTATAATGATTATGTCAGTGCATTCCAGAGAGACCTAAAGGAAGCCATTAGGATTGCTCAAGGCAGCACAACACAGGCTCAGAAGAAGCAGGCTGAACTGTACAACAAACGAGTCAAAGGCGTTGCCTTGGAGATTGGAGACAAAGTTCTGTTGGCCAATCGTAGGGAACGTGCAAGAGGGAAATTGGCTGATCTGTGGGATTCAACTGTTTATGTTGTCACATGGAAAAACCCTAATGTGCATGTTTACAAAGTTGAGGACCCTGTCACAAAGAAGAACAAAGTAGTTCATAGGAACTTCATACTGCCTGTAAATTTCCTTCCAATTGGCCAGAGTGATACTGAATCTACAGTACTTTCGACCTTGTCGAATGACGAGTCAGATATGGAGGAGCCAGACCCTAAGGAGGCCCCGAGGCATGTTGATGAAGACTATGATGACCAGAGAACTGCTGCTTGGGTGCTTCAAACTGAGGGTCCAGAGATCCAACCCCACGACGTGTCGAGAGCAGATGCACAAAGAGGATCTAGGCAAAATTCTGTAGGCAGTCAGCATTCACCCAGTGATTTTCCTGATGCAGATTTGGACGATGATGTTGGGAATCCAAGTAAGCAATGGAGTGAGTGTATTCAGTCAGAAGACACCCTGAGTCACTCGACTGTGTCAGGCTGCACCCTAAGCGGTAGCAGTAGTTCACTTGACTGCTTAAGCCATTGCTTGAGTGTAAAAAGCTCTGTAAGTGTTGAGGACAGTGACACAGCTGAGAAAGACAACAGTGTAAAATTAAAGGGCAGTACTGTGCAAACACGGTCTGGTAGGATGGTGAAGCCAGTTAGGAGGTTGATAGAATCCATGAGTATATTGATGACTGAACCTGGAAAAAAAGAGACTCTTACTGCTTTGATGCAGATGCTGTCCACATTTGTTGAAATCTAAAATGATCTTACAAAAGAACATGAGAAGAACAGGTAGTTAAGGAAAACAGTTTGGGGGAAATCATATAACTAACCTTTGGATTTATGTATATGGGCATTTATCTACCTGGCAGATTAATCTGCGGTCTTCACGAACGACTTTACGTCATGGTTTCAAGGTCAAGTAATGAAAAATGTACCCCCTTTTCATATTTTTATTATTCCATAAATTTTGATGAAATTGGGAGGGGTGAATGTAATGGTGTGAATGTGTTGCGTTTCATCAAAATTAATTTCATTTATAAGAAGTAACAAATGGAAAGAACAAATCAAAGAAGTTCAGATTGGGCAAATTTACATGTCATTAAGGGGGTTGAAGAGTGTATATATATAAAATTCATACAAGATGGGAATTGTGAGTGTTCTACGGGCATTCAGTCATCTGTGTTTAAAAAAATGCAATTGCACAATTGCTCCATACTGTATTTGTTCAAACGGAAAGATTTTATGGTTGAGTTTTGCTAATTAGTATACCCCCTCTGATCGGTGGTATGTTCCCAGGGTGCCGTAAACTTCAGTCTGTGGGAGGCACTCTGAGGAGAGATTGTAAACAGAACAGAGACGATTGTTGTAACTGTCCCATTCTGTGCTTGCAGTAACCGCCTTAAAAGACTCTATCGGTGTTCGTCCTTCTTGGCGGGTTTGGTCCTGTGGTGCACAAGAAAACTGCTACACTATGACAAGCCTCGGTTAGCCTAACGCATTACACGTAGCATGTTTTTTTTTTTTTAAGAAAACAAGTAGATAGAATAAAAAATGAAAGCTAGTGTTAGAGGGTCAGATAGATACAAAGAAGATAGATAGATAAAACAGAATTAGAATAGAGAGTGCTAGAGAGAGAGAGGGTCAAATAAAGATGGAAGAGATGTGTTTTTAGCCGTTTCTTGTGGATGGATAAGGATTAAACTGCTGGGATTGAGTTGGGCAGGTTATTCCACCAGGTGGGAACAGTTAATGAAAAAGTCTGTGAAAGTGATTTTGACTTAGTTCACACTGCAGGTCTTAATGCTCAGATCGGATTTTTTGCTGAAATCCGATTTTTTTGCGTTGTTGTTCACATTGTCATTTAAATGCGACTGCCATCAGTCTCGTGTGAACCGTATACGGCCCTGAAGTGACCCGCATGGGTAGAAGAAGACGTGACGTCAGACGCAGCGCACTGTGTTTGCGGAAATAAAAATGGATGCTGCTTGTGTTAGAGTGTGTTTAGCAATTTTTAAGTTAATGTGCAATCGGAGCCTAAATAACGAAGTGATAGTATTGTCTAAATATTGTCCGCCATTGTGATTTTAATCTTCCCGCCTCCTCCAGCGCAGAATTGTGACGTAGAAATCGCATGAAATGCGACATGGCCGTTCAGACTGAAGTCGCATTGCAAAACATCGGATATGTATCCGATTTAGGACCACATATGAAAGTGGCCTGGGCCTGGATTTGAAAATCGGATTTGTGCTGTTCAGACTGTCATAAGAAAATCAGATATGGGTCACATTTGGGCAAAAAAGTCGGATTTGGGCCACTTTAGCCTGCAGTGTGAACTAAGTCTTTGACTACGTTCACACTGCAGGCTGAAGTGGCCCAAATCCGATTTCTAGAGGGCACATAAGTCTGAACTAATGAATTTAGGTAAAGAAGTGCAGGTTTTGTAGGCAAACATTAATGCCTTGAATTTTATGTGAGCAGCTATTGTAATATAGCTATAAGCTATTATAATCATAGTTCTGTTTTTTGGGGGGGGGGGGGGTTTCTGAGAGCGCTTAAACTCGCAATAGATCAAAGTTAGTGATAATGTTCTTTGCTCACTTTCTGTACATAATTTAGTTGCTGTTTGAATAATAGTGGAAATTAAACTTTATAATTATCCATTTCTTATGATTTTATTAAATTGTAGAGATGGGACATTTGACACTGAGACTCCGAAGCCTGTTTTATTCTATTGAAGCAGACTGGTTCGAAAGACTGTGTCGAGGCTTGTATCAAATCTCCGTGATCATGTGACCGATGATATTTGAGGTCACAATGAAGCACCTGAAGCAAGGTGACTGATTCGAATCTTTGGCGCTGCTTCATTCATTATAAGGAGACGTGAAATGCTTGGTGTTTCCTCCCTGCTTCATATAGTAACACTTTCATGGGTGGACAATGATTCTCAGAATGAAGACACAGCTGCTGTTGCTGAGTATTGCTTTTGTGTTGAAACTGGAATCAACAAGATGTGTGAATCATTTGAAAGTAGCTGTTATAATTGCAGCTGACCACTAGATGTCACTGGTAGGGTCTGTCTTTGGGGCTTTGAATCTTTTTTGGTACAATCAGGAAAAAACCTCAAAAGCTCCACAAGGCTTCATCTGCCCATCTCTATTAAATTGTAATCACATTAATACAAATTCAGTCCCATTAAAAATATTTTATTAGCCTACGTGTGTCACAGGTTGCCGGGGGAAGAAGGTCAAAGGAGGCAGATAGTCAAACAAACAGTCTTTAATAAATCCACATAGGAAAATAAGCAAACACAACCTCTTAACATAACATAGGCAGGACAAAGAGACTGAGGAAAAGCAGGGCTATAAGTACTAAACCAAACGAGGGACTAATGAGTAAATTAACAAGACACAGGTGCACAGAATTAACTAATCAGCGCAACTAAGAGAAACTAGGTCAAAGATGGTAAAACAGAAACATAGGGACAGAACATAAACATAACAACATACCACCCATATTGGGTTTATGATGTTTGTAGTTAATAAATTTGGCTGCTTTTAGCCTTACCCTGGAGTTGGTTCACCCTCCACTTATGCTGCCATGGAATAAAAAAAAAAGATGCAATTTTTTATATCAAAATTTTGACTTTTTTCCTCACATTTCTGAGTTTACATCTTGCATTTCTGTTTCTGCCATGGAATTAAAAAATAAGGAATTTTTGTGAATTTGTACCTCACAATTTAGACTTTTCTGTTCAGAATTGTAAGTTTATATCTCGCAATTCAGCATTTATGTCTCGCAATTCTGAGTTTATACATTTTTAAAAAAAATTTTTCTCAGAATTGTGACAAAAATAGTCTGAATTGTGAGATAAAAATCTGTTTTAAAAAATACAAATTAATTCATCTTTTATAAAAAATTTGTCTTTTATAACATGAAGAAAATAAAAAAATGAAGAAAAATTATTGCCATTATTATCCATAAATAGTTATTTAAAAATATTTCTTACAGCAGTTCAACCATTTTGCAATTTTAGTTATATATATTTTAAATAATAATATTCCAAAAAATAATTTTAAAAAGTTATATATTTAAATTTAATTTTTGGTTGCTTTTTGGAATTGTTTTTTAAGCATCAAGCATGCTTTACATCATGCAGGTTTCATTAATTTGGGTAATTATTGATTATATTGTGAGCAGAAAATGCTGATAGTATAATGTATAAAGTTGAATATCAATCATTTGTTTGCAGATGTCACTTTGGTTTTGTTATATCATCTAATGCAATGGCATCCATGTATTTTTTAAGTGTCTAAATACGTTTTTGGGGCCACTGTCACATTATTTGACTTTAACCCCATGATGGTTTGACTCTTTGCATCATTATACAAGAGCTCATTTTCCCTGCGATAACTGTGTCAGTTTTGTCACACTGGAAATGTGCCCACGTCACGGATCGCCCTGGAGCCCTGTTTAATGGTCCACAAGGGAGTGCTTGAATCCGAAGGGGTCCTGCCAACGTGCTGTTTTATTGGCACATAGTGAGAACATCCACCTGTGAACACGTGGGACCCGCTTATAATGATACTCCGCTGCCAACAACCAGGCTCAGTTAAGTTTAGAGTTGTAACTAATTTTAGTGAAAAATGGATTGGTGTATTGTTGTGTGTTCATCTTGTGCCTTGTTATAAAGTGGTGGACAACAACACAAACTCTGTACTTAAGTTAAAGTAGCCTACAGATACACTGTTGAAATGTTACTCCAGTAAAAGTGTAAGTACTGCTTTTAAATTTTCACTTGACTAAAAGAACAAGTGTGATTATTATGAATAAGGTTTTTTGACATAATCACATGCAGTGAGTTCTAGCTCAGTCTTTTACAGCTGATTTAGCACATCAATAACTTGTATTTATGACCCAAATATGAGTTCCACTTTATAATAATAAATAATAACCTAAATAATTTTCGTCTTTATAGTAATTTTATAGCTGCTCAGATTGGCTCGTTTTGAATCAAGCATGTCCTGTTCAGTGAGTTAATGCGAATGGCTCATTAAATCGCTGATCAGATTCGTGTATGAATCATTACGTGCGATTTGCTGGGAGGTTACGAATGGCTCACTAAATCACTGATTTCTTCAGCTCCAGAACTGGCTAAAGGAGTGGTGTATACTGGCTAATTTGATCAACAACAGTAAACAAGGAGTTTCATCAGAGTTTGCTAGCCAAACCTGACCCCATGCGTTGCATAATACAACTTAATGAAAAAATTGTGCAAATGCTATCCTGAATCTGAACATATTCATATAGCCTAGGCGCAAGAATGATGCAAACGAGCTTGAGCGGTGTTTAATAGTGAAAATATTGAGCCCAGCCTTCAATCTGTGTCTTAGCCGTGCATTTTTAGTTCAAGTTTAGCTTGACTTTCTTGTCAGCATTAGCAAATTAAGCTAAAACATCTTACATCTGCAGATTCTGACAGAAAATATACCAGCTGGCCATTGACAGTTTCCACAATTAATGCGACAACGATCCTGGAAAAAAACCCTGAGGGGACGTGAAACTCCTCAACACACAGGCGTTATGAGAAAGTAACATGGTATTCTTTGAAGCACCTACATTACAAAGGATGTAAATAAGGTAAAGTGTACAATTAGTATCTAAGTACTGTGGCACTGCTGCAATTTTTTTTTTTCCTGTGCATTTATAAATGAATCAAAGCATGAATGTTTTTGCAAGTACCTCAACATGGAGGAAAAGAGCAATTTTTAGTTTTTGTCAGGAACTTTTAGTTGTAAAAAACCCTCATGGTTTTAATGCCCAAGGATGTTTTAAAGCTTAAAGATTTAGGAAACACGGACTCTGGGATCATTCTTGCATCCCTGAGGAAGATAAAGAGAAAAACAGCCAGTGGCGACTCCTGCATGAGGGCAGTGTTTTATGAGCGGGAGGATCGGTGCATTGTATGCTAATTGTTTGAAAGCACCATTTTTCCTCACACTGACCAGCATCGGACACTTGCTGATGCTGTAGGTGTCTTGACGGGAATTAATGCACACAGGCGATATACGGTACTGCAAAAGGTGTTGCACAGCAGTGAAAATGTGAAAACACACATGCATGCTGTCAGAGACTTTGCCTGTTTAACTTCTATTATAATAGGAGGAACAAGAAGAGGGACGTTTTTAGTAACACCATTATGTGACAAAGCGCTTTTCTCGCTGCGGCCAGAAATGAGTTAATTAGACTCTTTGTGATGGCAAAGAAAAACTTGCCAAAAATCATTATGCAATTATACAAGTGACAGTAGAAGTACAGCTATCTTTAGACTGCATGCAAATATTACATCAGGATTTCAAAAACCTTAAAACATTCTCATCTTTTTCTCAAAGCAGGTTTAAAACACATGTTAAAACATCAGGAACTGATTGGAGAGATTAGAGATATCAGATGAAAATAAAAGTTTCAAAGGTGAAGCAAATTAATAGATTTATACATATTTTTTCTTTGAAATATCATGCACAGTGAATTGTGCAACAGGGTTGTTACAGTTAACTAAAACTAAAAGCATAAAAATTGTTACTTGAAATAAATATTAATTGAAATAAAATAAACATTAATTCAAGGTAACATTTCTAATTTTTATTTAGTTTAACTTGTTTAACTTAAAAATATATAGACATATAAAAAATAATAAAAAGAACAAAAACATAACAAAATGGATAAAACTTAAATTAAATCAATTCAAACATCTCTGATTTTCAATTTAACCTGAAGTACTAACATAACTAGTAAATAAACTAAAACTAATAAATAAAAAAATATATATACACATATTAAAAATGACTAAAACACACAACAAAATGACTAAATGTTTAAAGTGAAAACAAAATATAAAAATAAAATCTAATTCAAAATATGCCAAAGCAACATTTCTCACATTTGTTTAGTTTAACCTGAATTACTAAAATAACTAACACTAAATAAACTAAAGCTAATCAATTAAAAATACATAGATATTAAAAAACTAATAAAGATTACTCATAACAAAATGACTAAAACTTTAACTAAAATTAAAATGAAAACAAAATGTAAAAATTAAATCTAATTCAAAATTTGCCAAAGCAAGAATCCTCATTTTTTATTAGTTTAACCTGAGGTACTAAAATAACTAAAAGTAAATAAACTAAAACTAATAAATAAAAATATTGAAACTTATTTTATATGATAAAAACACAAAATTACTCAAATTTAAAAGTGAAAACAAAATATAAAAATCCAATTCAAAATATTAACAAAAACTATCTGTCATGCAAAAGGCCAGGAATGTTCATTAAGAAAGTAAATAGGATCAATTTTGGGAATGTTCTGGAGAAACGTATGGCGTCTCCATCTGATGTAACACAAATGATCGGTCTCTTCCTGAGCCACACACAAAATCCCTGAAGGTTTGACTTCAGCGAGTCAGATGGACTGAAGGAGAGGATGAAGAGGATGAGGAGAAGTTTCCTGTTACAGAAGCCTCTGTGTTTGATGACTTGGAGAAAGTCACTTAACCGGAGATGGAGGAGAAACGCCGCAGATGCACTGACGATGGCAGCAAAGACAGCAGAGATCAATGGGTCGGGCCTCCGCTGGGCCAAAATCAATCACAGCAACACCCAGAACCCCCAGCTCAGATTTAAACACCCAACTGCTTTCCCAGCTGACAAAGAACGTTCTGGCAAGGTTATGAACAATAACAATCTTCCAGTAATGTTAACAGAATGAGCTAGCTGGTCTTTAATAATGTTCTCAAAACACGAGAACAAAAATGTTATTTATCATCGTTCATGGAATGTTTTATTTCTGAAAGTTTTAGTTGAACGTTCGTCTAACATTTTTTAAATGTTACTTGTTTCAGAACATTCTGAGAACATTCCAAGTTAACATTCCAATATGAATGTTTGCAAAGTTCTAAAATGGAATGTTCCCTTAACATTCACATAACCAAAAAAAGGTTAAAAAACATTTGAAGTTTAGAGAAAATTAGAAGGAAAAAAAAAACAAAATGTTTTAACCCCCCCCCCCCCCCCCAACCCCAACCCCAATATAACTTAATGGGAATGTTAGCAAAACGTTCTTAGAACATTTTTTGGTTGGTTGGTTGGATTAAGATCTATGGAAGCCTGTTTCTGCCACTAAATTAAAAAAATTAAATGGGTAATTGTGACTTTTTATTTGACAGTTCTGACTTTTTTTCTCAGAATTGCAAGATATAAAGTCAGAATTATGAGATATGCACTTGCACAATATTTTTTTTCCCCTCAGAATTGGACTATATAACCCGCAATTGTGAGTTTATATCTCATAAATCTGAGAAAAGAAGTTAGAATTATGAGATATAAACTCGCAATTGCGAGAAAAAAATAGAATTGTAAGATAAAAAGTTGCAATTATTATTTATTCTAACAAAAATATGTTTTAAGAACATTTTAAGTTGAGAGAAGCTACAAAAAAAGTTATTTCTGAATGTTTTCAAATGTTCAAAATATCCCATTTTTGTAATGTATTAATAAAGTTTCTTAAAAATGTTAGAGGAACATTCCTTTCTAACATTTACAAAACATTATGAAAACATTCCCTGTAAGCTGTTCCTTCTAATGATCAAAGGACTTTCTATTCTAAAACTAGTAGTCAATATATATATAATGTATAATAGATATTAATAGGAATTTGTTCAAAAACATTTTCTGTTAACATTGTAAGAACATTTAACAATAAAGAATAACATTATTTGCTAACAATATAAAAACATTCAGCAAATATTATTAACATCATAAGGATATTCTGAGAATATTGTTCTATGAACATTTCCTCTCAACATTACTAGAATGTAAATCAAATATTAATAATGTTAAAAGAATGTTCCATAAACGTTAACGTTTACATAACCGTTAAAATACGTTCTGGGAATGTTCCTTGTTTACTGGGAATGTTGTCCTTTGGAGAAATAAAAGGCACACAATAGTTGTCAATAGGCAATAGTTGTTTTATTGATTAATTAGAAATGTTTGAGTTCGTATCGAGAGATCTCTGTTTTTTGATTGCAGACTTTGCTATCTTGGAAAAATCTGTGCAGACTGAGATGTTTTCCTCATGAGAAACAGCAAACAATTGAGACGGTAAATACTGCAATTTTTCTTTACGACTGCATGAATGTGAGCTGGTCTGATGATTTTGTCTGACCTCGGTTTTTTATGCTTTCCGAAAATCTCTTGGCAGTGAAATAGCAGTCTAAGAAAGGCCTGTCAAGAGACGTCCAGACGTGTCAGATCCTCTCAGCGTGACCGATCTCCATATTCTGACACGCCGCTGAGTGTGATTCCATGTGAAGGAGTGAATTAGGAGAGACCTTTACAGGACAGAGCGTCCTTCATGATGTCATACGGTGCAACTTCTCTCAGCACAGCCAAGGAGACGCTCAACATGCTGGACGGTACATAATAAACACTGTTCTCACATCTCAGGCATGCTAGAAAAATATATTATATTATACTTGAGTGAGACAGAAGATAACAAAATAATTAGACAGAAACATGAAGCAAAAGTTTGAGGTCAGCAAGATTTTATTTGACGGAAATTAATACTTTTATTCTGCAAGGATGCATTAAATTGATTTAGAAAAGACATTTAGAATGTTACAAAAGATTTCCATTTCAAATAAGTGCTCTTTTGAATGTTTTCTTCATCAAAGAATCCTGAAATATAAAATGTATCACAGTTTCCATAAAAATATAACGCAGCACAACTGTTTTCAACATTGATAATAAACAGAAATGTTTCTTGAGCAGCAAATCAGCATATTAGAATGATTTCTGAAGATCATGTGACACTGAAGACTGGAGTAATGAGGCTGAAAATTCAGTTTTGATCACAGGAATAAATTACATTTTACAACATATTCACATAGAAAACAGTTATTTTAAATTGTAATAATATTTCACAATTTTACTGTTTTTACTGTATTTTTGATCAAATAAATGTAGCCTTGGTGAGCAGAAGAGACTTCTTTCAAAAACAGTAAAGAATCTCACCCCAAACTTGACACTAAACTGTTGAACAGTAGTTTAAGTAAACTTCAATCAAACAATCAATCAATCAATCAATAAAATGTCAGCTGCATGTATAGTATTGTAAGAAACTAGTCTGCCTCGACCCAGCCTCTACTCCAAATTGTCTTTAAAACTATACTCCTTTCTCTACAAAGAGCTTAATTATCATAAGA
>JAFVLL020023685.1:0-19811 GCA_021397915.2 Tor tambroides
GCTGTGCTTATCTATCGTCTGTTTATGTGTGTACGTCTGGGTGGGTGTTTAACTTGGATGTGTACGCTACGCGAACGTAAAAATGAGTCAAGGTTAATGGCATGGGCTTCTTTGCTGGGCTACTCATGCAAATAGTGCATAGCTTGTTTTCCGTAATGGACAAATATATGTTCTGCTGCAGATAGAGTGTGTTTGTAGAGGCACGTATGTAGCAGGTGTCACAAGCGTAACGTTCTCGTGTGCATGCACCTTTTAGTCTATAGGGTGACACCAGAACATGATTAGTTCCCGGAGGTTGTGCTCTAATGAATGCAAATTGATGTAGATACACTCACTGGAAGGTAAAATTCTTTTGTTGAGTGTCTCTTCATAAAACAAGCTCAATAGAGTGGCATATTTATTCTCTGTACTAATGCATGTGTCTACGGCATGAAGTTTATGTGACGATAGCTATTCGTAATAAATGTGACTGACAATGCTGTTGCGGTGAGAAATGATTGTGTTTTTTTTCCTGCTTTGCCCCCCAGATTGAACAGCTGTGGTCTCTGTCTCTTCTCTCAGCCTTTTTCCCATCACTTGCTCAATCGGTGTCTGGACCTCACTTGGGGCCGGCCAATAATTGAAAAGCTATATTGATATTCTGCTCGGGGGAGACGGAGGGGAAAAAATACACTTTTATTTACAGTTAATCGCATGGAGTGCGATACAAAACGTACTTGTGAAACACATTAGGTTTGAGCATCCTTTCTGGTTAATTGTTTCAACGCTGTTAGCTGGGCTTGAGAATAACTAGAAGGTTTTTTGCTTTGCTGTGGGCTGACTATGACTTCTTGTCTGGCCGGTAATAAGCTTTGGGGAGATGAAAAATGATGCTGACAGGGCAACAGTATGGACAAAACTGGGGGTTTTGCCTGGTGGGCCACAGTTCAAGGAGGATGTATGTCTCAAATGACAATTGAATTGAATTGAAAAAATGTTGCAATAGTGCTGATGTGGAGGTGTTCCTTTCAAAGAATCTGTTTAAGGCCAGAGATATGATTCATTTACCACCTACATTGTTCTTAATCATTTAAGGAGGCAGCTTTGCTCATACAGGAAATGTAGTTTAGGATGGGCAAGCTTTGTAAATGTCTTTATTCTCATGTGCTTCCTGTGGAATGACACCTGTTGGTTTGCTGTCTCCTGTTGAAAGTGTGTGGTTGCTAAAGTTATTGGTAATCTCACAGTCAGAGTGGGCTCTTTCCCAAAATGCCATGTGTTCCTATCTGTAGTCCTGGCACTGCACAGGTCAGCTGCTGCCATACCGGTAAACATCTGTTGCGCTCTTGATCATAGCAGGTCCAGACTATATTGCTTGCAAATTGCATGTTCATATTTTGCTCATTGATTCCTCTGCAGGAACTCTTGCAGGAAACTAGACATTGCAGTATACCTACACGACACATAATAAAGATCACAATATGTATCATAACAACTGCTCAGACAGATTTTGAATCTGTGTTGCTCTGCCTAGAGTAACTTTCCTTTCTTTCTTTTTTTACACTAGAATTATAATATTTCCACAATATCCAAAGGACTGTAGCAGCAATGTATTTTGGTATATGTGACCCTGGACCACATATAAGGGTCAATTTTTCGAAATTGAGATTCATACATCATCTGAAAGCTGAATAAATGAGCTTTCCATTAATTTATTTGTTAGGATATGACAATTTTTGGCTGAGATACAACTATTTGAAAATCTGGAATCTGAGGGTGCAAAAAAATCAAAATACTGAGAAAACTGCCTTTAAAGTTATCCAAATGAAGTTCTTAGCAATGCATATTACTAATCAGAAATTAAGTTTTAATATATTTACAGTAGGAAATTTACAAAATATCTTCATGGAACTTGATCTTTACTTAATATCCTAATGATTTTTGACACAAAAGAAAAATTGATCATTTTGACCCATACAAATGTATTTTTGGCTATTGCTACAAATATACCTCAGTGCCTTAAGACTGGTTTTGTGCTCCAGGGTCACATATGGTTGACAGAAAAGGTGAAAACCTTAAAATAAAAATGATCTATCTGTACTTAACTAAGTTTAGTTATTCAGTAGCATGGTGAATGGTTTATCTGTTGTTGCCCACATATCGTATCTTGATAACTAACTAGCTGGTTTGACCAGTGAATTCCCATGACATTTTCAATAATTTGTGATAACTTTTTAAAGTAATTTCAATAATTTTGTACAGATTACACTCCTAAACAGCAGCTTAAAGCCACTGAAAGTTTAAGTAGAAAATAATGGTTTGCTATAGAAATGTATTATAATGTTTCTGTATTTTTTTTTCTAGTTTTCCATTTCTATAATTTAATATTGTTGTTATTATTATTATTTTTAATTTCTATGACTTTTTCAGGCCTGGAAATCATATTTAAATGGCTTTATTACTTTTAGATTTCAGTGACATTTATAGTCACTTGTGAGTCATAAATCAAGTCAGAAAAAAAGAAATGGTTCAATGGTTCAGAAAAATGCTTCAATATAATTTTTGCCCTAATCTTTCTATTCATTTTTTCCTTCAGTTTTTTATTACTGTTACTTTATTTCAATCACTGTTTTTATAGGCTTGGAATTTTTGTCTTCTTTTTACTCATGCCTGTGGTGTACAAACAGCTACCAATAGACAAGCTGGATGAATAAAGCTGTCATCTGTAGCTTTGCAGGTCTTTTGGTCAGATATTCTGGTTTTTGTTGGAAGAGCAAATCTTAGTCAACAGTGTTCAATTGAGCAAGACTCTCTCTTTTTTTTTTTTTTTCTGTCGCTCGTCCTCTCCCCGTCTTTCATATTCTCCATTTGCCTTTGCAGCCACCATTTCTTTATTCTTCAAGTCTCTTTCTCCGTCTAGCTTTTTCTTCCAGTCCATGTAGAATTCAGGGGTCAGAAATACACATATCCTTGCTGTGGTCACAGACTGTGCCACAGAGAGATGAGAGGGAGAAAGAGGGAGGACCAGAGCTTGAGAGCTAATCCATCACCGCAGTCAGTGCCGGGTCCCCTTGCGTATGTATGAATGAGAGGGAGAGCACACAGACACCGTATGAAACAATGCTGTCCAAATACTAAAGCCTTGCTTTAATAAGCTTTGCCTGAACCTCCTGGATTTGTTACAATGGCGATTATATGTCACATAGAAAAGTCAGTACTGTAGTTTTTCCTCACTTTTCCATCAGCCATGAAGAGTTCACCCAAAAATGGAAATTCTTTATTTACGAACCCTCATGTCATTCAAAACCCATTCGAAAAAAGACTTTCTTTCGCAGAGCACAAAAGAGCTGCACTATAACGCACTATGAAAGCGTACAGTGACCACGAGCTGTCAAGCTACAAAAAGGAAAACAAAATGTACCATGAAGGCACCATAAAAGTAGTCCATATGACTCATGCTGCTTATTGCAAGTCTTCTGAAGCCATGCAAAACAGACTAAGTTATTAAAAAGTTCCCATCTGCTGCAGCTCTCAAATCTCACTCGTGTCCATGTGCATTCCAGTACGGCACTTCAAGTTTGGTATCTATGACACCAAATGGCATTGGTTCTTGTCTGGCTGCTCATGATGTGCCAGGTATGAATATGTGGACTAGCAAATGAATTTTGAGAGCTTTGGCAGAGAAGACAACCAAAGCTCCAAATGGTGTTTATTGAGGAGTATAGTTCAAATTCAGTACTTGTATACACCACTGTTTAAGATTACTTGGTGTTCATATTCAAGTACTGTACCTGTATTTAGGATGCAGCTTATCTAGTGAAAGCAGAAACAGTTCTATCAGTCAGTTGCTAAAAACTGTCAGTGGAAAACAAGTCAGTGTCCAAACACAGGGAAAATATGTTTTAGATTATTACGCTTTCAAACAACTGCTTTTATCGCTGCTGAAACTAATTTAAAATGACAGAATTTTCGTAACTTTTCAATGGTTTTCCATTCATTTTTTAAAAATAAATGTCTGTTTCTTTTAAATATTAGTATATATATATATATATATATATATATATATATTATTTATTTATTTATTTATTTCAGTCCATAGAATTCAGTTATTAAAATGTCTATAGTTTAAAAATATATCAGCATCTATAAACTGCGGTTTGCAGCATAATCTAAAAAAAATACTTTGGTTGCTTTTCACTTGCTTTACCTGTTTTACTTGTAGAGATTTAGAAATTCATAGCCCATATCATCCATTTCACTCACTAAATGGGCAAGGTGCAATGTTTTTGGAAATTATTTTATATTATAATTACTTTCAATACTCAATAATGTAATCTCTACAAATGAGTCAAATACATTTTGTATGTATAAAAACAAATATAGTTCTGAAACTACATCCTGACTGTAGGAGTACAAAAGAGTTTTGGTAGATATCAAAGTACATTATTAATAATTAATCCTGCTCTGTTGGAACTACAGTACACACTGTTGAACAATGAAATCTGCTTCAGAGCTAATCACCAGATTTCACCACAAATGAAGAGTTATTCTACTTACTAAAGAAAATATGGGAGGAATGCTGTGACTTACAGGTAGTTAACAGTCGATACAGTAATGTTTAAATGTAAGCTATTGTGTTCTATTCATGGCAGTGAATTGCTCTTGTCATGATATACTGCACCCTTCCTTTTGTAGCATTTATGTAGCATTTGAAATAAGCATGGAGAACTTTTAAGTGAGATGTTCATTGTCAAGCAGTCTTGAGAAAACTCACATACTAAGGGCTATTGAATAAAATCTTAGTGTGAGCTGACCTGACCACTCTCTCCGTACATCTTCTTATTAGTGCGCATCCTTTATACCTTCTGCCTAGTTCGCCTGCAGGTTGAGTTACCCATTGTTCAAAGTCAACAGGTCTAGTCTCATTTGCTTACAACTGACAGATTAAAAACTGCTATTGATTAAAAAAGGCACTTCTATAGATTTTCTCCTGACCTTGTCAGGTCTTGGTCTTCATATCTATATTTAGGCGCATGCATGAATCTCTACCGCTACCGAGCCTTCACTTTTCCTCAAATAGCTCAGAGCTAGCATGAATCTTGTTCTTGGCAGTTTTTGGTCCGGTGAATGTACATGTATTTTTCTACAGGACAGGCACTAGGGGCCATCTCATTCACTGTGAGGCAGGCTGACTCCTGGCTTTAATTACACCAGCAGATCCCAAGGCTAAGGACAGCCAATCACAGGTTCATCAAAACCGGCCTTGAAGCGCAATTCATCTCCATGTGTGGAAAGCAGATGGAGGGAGAAACGTAAAGGCCTTTTGGGATGAGCAGCACAAAAAAATCAATATGTGCTGTCTAATGTATACACGAGCAGGGAGACCATCCCCACCTACCCAGAGGCTTAAGTTTTAGATCAAAGGACCTAAAGAGACTAATCTTTGCTTCTGCTGGTAGAGGGTACGATGGGGCTGAGCAAAACAAGAGGGAAAGGGTGTAAAGCAGACGACAATACGGTGTCGAAGAAAGTTTACCATATGGATTAACATTGCACTTCCATTATGGCCTGTTTCAAGCTAACAATTATGATGCAAACATCACAAATTGTTATGCTACAACTGTGCAAATCTTTATATTTTTAACATAGTGAATAGTTGTAGGTTGCCTTAACAATGAACATGGCTAATTGATATGGAAGCACTGTGTAATTAGGCCGGTTTTAGGCTGAACAGATTTATTAGGAAGCGTTTATATAAGGACTGCGACCAAATGGAAAAATATGCAGGGGTCTCTAGAGGCAGTTTGAAAAGTTTTTAAACTGTGGCCCTATTTTTAGATTTTCTTAAAGATGCAGGGAGCTCAAGAAACCACATCCGTCTGAATGAGCAAGGAGAAACTTTTAATATGCACAGCTAAAAACCACAAAGTCATCATGCTAATTAAAGCACCACTGCTGTCAAGGTAAAAAAAAATACATATAAGATATAAATATCTGAGCAAAAGATTCATGCTTGGACAGCTTAATTCATGATTTAAGTTTTTTTTATCCACTACATTAGATATTTACAGCATCCTTCAGGTAAATATGCTTCTGCATTGATGTTTGGCATTTGGTTGCATAAACATGCTGTGAAATGAAGTTTAGCCTACAATCTAAACAATTTTAACAATTGTTAAAACCTGCAGGGAATCTCATCCTATTATAAGACTGTTAGGATATTAGCCTGCTATAACACATACAATTCCACCCACCTAAGCATGTTCAGTGGACAATGTCATCATCGCTCCACCACAGAGTAAAGAAGCTCATTATAAAACACCATGATGGGTCATTTCACATCTATCAGCAATTTTCCAGTGTAAATGAATGCCTTCGTTGGAGGACGCACACAGTATTGCCAGTCTTAGATCGTTATAAAGTAAACCATGTGTGCTTTTATGTCTGTCCTTTTCTCATATTATGTTCCTGTGAAATAAGGCTTGCATTATTTTAATTAACCTTCTGCATACATAACATCATTTACGTTTCTCCTCATTATAAACCCATATCTATAGGCTGCATCCATTAGAGGGCCTTTTGCACGCAGATTTATCAAAAGTGCCTGCTGTTATCCAGCACAGACGTACAGATATAGAGGGATTGGCTTCTCCCCAGTGACAACAGAGTAATTTGGGACGCTGACCTGAGTCCTCCTGGACGGTAGTCCCCAGGGCCCCATCTCTTCCTCTGTCTCAGCCACCTCAGGTTTCCCTTGAGTTTTCGTACAATTTGAAAAATTTAACAGGGATTGCTAGTTAATCTTTTGTTTCATATTTTCTCATCTCCAGCTTTAGACTCATAAAGCAGAGAGTGTTCTGGCAGCCCGTGGCACACAGCTCTAATCTGGGGAGGTTATTCCAAGGATGCTCAGTACCAAGCGAATTTCCCAGTGGCCGCAGACCTCTTTAAGCCAGGGCCTGGCGGAGCCATGATGGCACCCAATCAAAACGCATCGATCTGCTGTCAGCTTGAGGTATGAGTTGGAGAATAAGTAGAAGCACAGGCCTGGGCACAGATTTAGCTTTGCTTCAGACTTAAGGAAGGCATGATTGAAGACCAGAAAGACCGTTCTCAGGTCAGGGGAAAAAGGGCAGCTTTCAGCAAGGGACTTTAAGTGCCTCCTCTCTTAACTTTATAGACTATCTACTGTACAACAACAATAGTACTTTATAAAGATAGTATGTTAAGTATGATTACATATAGACAAAGTGTTTCTTTCTTTTGCTACTCTTACGTGAAATCAAAATGTCAGAGTACAACTGACAGTTCTTTCATGTAATTGTGCTCTTTAAGAGCTCTGACTAAAAAGGTCTGTCTGCACTGTAGAAACGGTACACTGTGACATCTCTTTGAATATGATCTCTTTGTTCAACAATGTTTTTTTTTTTTTTTTAGCTTAAATCACTGTCGTAATTGTACAACAGTCCTCTTCTATAATTTTGCTGACTATGAATGCATACACTACTGTTCAAAAGCTTGGTGTCGGTAAGATTTTAAAATGTTACCAAGGCTGAATTTATTTGATCAAAAATACAGAAAAAATGTTAAATATTATTACCATTTGAAAAAAAGGTTTTTCTATTTGAATGTATTTTAAAATGTAATTTATTCCTGTGATGCAAAGCTGAATTTTCAGCATCATTACTCCAGTCTTCAGTGTCACATAGTTCTTCAGAAATAATTCAAATTAATAAGCTGATTGGCTGCATAAGAAACATTTCTTACTATGAATGTTGAAAATTTTCAAATTTTGTGGAAACTTCTGTCTGCTTCAGTGGAAAACTGTGCATTCAGGTATTGCTAACAAAACTGAACCAGATTATTTTTATGACATTTGGTTTTTGAAAGTACATTTTTCCACCGCAGCAGACAAAACACTGTTCTAAAATACTCTGACAGTTCATTCCAGTGTAGCTATTAGTGTAGTCCAATTCCTGAACCAATGATTTTTTTTATGAGCCAATTAAATTTTCTGAATCAAAAACGTATAATATAGGCCCACTTTTATAGACTAAATGATTTTTATCTGAATGATTTTATTTTATTCCATTATGTTAAGATCTGAAATGACTACTACATTTGGCAACAGATAGCTCAGAAATTCTCTTTCTTTGTTTCCCCACAGAAGTACTTCTGTTAAGGAATCAGTTAGAATCAGAGTGATTATAATTCCAGTCCCTAAATATTAGTGTACTATAGAGCGAGCATTTTTATGCTTTTAAGCTTACCGAAAACAGTACACTAAATTTACTGACTTATTAATTTTCAGATCAGATTAAATTACCAGGTCACTGACAGTTGACATCAGGCTTTGCTAAACAAGCATCAAACTTTGCTTGCCCAAGACAGCAATCTGGTTAATATGCATAAACAATTTAATACATTTACATTGCTGTGTAATATGATTGGAAATGTTAATGAAGACAAAGTAATGCAACAGTTTAGTATGCATAAACAAGCCCCTTACATTAATGTGCTACACAGTTCGCTTATTTGCTAAAGTAATTGATTTGGTTAATGACGATGCCTACCTCTAATAAGCCAGTGACATTTCATATTTGCTCAGTGTTAGTTTTATATTCCCTGCACTCTGATCACTTCTTACCTTTGGGCTTAGTTAAAAGTCTGCATACAAGTCATATTTCTCAGTGTAGCTGTTTCAGTCTAGCCTTCATGGTGTGATTACCTGCACAGAGACAAGTTGAGACTGACAAATAACACTGTTGCTTTGCATGGTGCTAAAATGCTTATTTTTCTCTTATTTGGGCTAAAAGTTGTTTGAAGCAAATTTACAAACTGTTACATGACTGTATCTGGCCAGAGCATCTGTGATGATTTGGCAGGCATAGTGTGGTTTGCTAAATATAATGCAGTATCAGTTGAGCACATTTTTAAGTTATGTTCTGTGTGCTGTGTGCTGAGTTAATTTTAAGTTTGTACAATTTCATTCTGTAGTACGCAAGTATGAAATAACCCAGAAATACTTTTGAAGAGGTTGTGTAAACACACAAGAGTGAAACAGTCACGCAGAACAGATAATGTTAACATTGGCTAGATCTTTTGGTACGAAGGTACTGTAAGGCTCCCATGGGCAGTTCAGGTTACAACACAAGAAATTTTATAGCTACAAGTTGTCTTACTCTACTAGTATGGTATAGTATTTACCTTATGTGCTGTTGCCCGCAATATTTTGCCATAGTTTCAAAGCGTATTTACTGGTGTGGGTGGTAGAAACCGTGTGAAGAGACATGGCCAGTTGGCTCAGCGGGTTTCAGATTTGTTTGTACGTAATAAGGCACAGGGAGGACATCTTGAGATTTTTTTTTTTCTTCTTCTTTTTTTCATACGGCTGGACTGTTCTTTGAAGTGCTCCATGTTGGGGTCTCATACATAAGCATGAGCAATGTTTGCTTTTGGCATAGAAGTAGCTCGGTTGTGGAGGTTGTGTACATCACTGTTTTGGGGCTAAAACAAGATTTGGCACTTAAAAAATGCTGTATTTCAGTATAAAAAAAAATCAATGAGGAGGCTATTCCAATTATTATTCTGTTGTCAAAGTAAGTCAGTTAAGGCCATTTTGCATTGTTTCCTGTTCATTTTCAGAGGGCACTGACAGAGGCACTGCTTTCCAAGCTTGTACACAAAACCCTGTCGCTTTGTCGTGCATGACTATTAGCAGCACTCACATCTGCCCAAGATAAAACTATTTTATTGTTTTGCATCTGCCACAGGTCTTTGATCAATCAGAGGTCATTTTATGGCATTGTCTATTTTCACTGAGTGCATACAGCCAACCTTGTTAGCAGAGGCTATTGTCACAACGTCTTCTACCACTGCCCTGATATTTTTAGTGCAAATAACATAATACTTTGTATGTTCAGTAAATGTTGTGTGAGTCACATCTATATCTGCACTTACGGTGAAATAGATGCTATTTGTTGTGTTTTTTATGCTAACAATATCTACCAGTAAGATATTTTTATAAGAAATTAATACTATTTTATTCAGCAAAGATGCATGGAATTGATCAAAAGTGACAGTAAAGACTTTTACCCAAATGTTTTTGAGCAGCAATTAAGAATATTAGTATGATTTCTAAAGGATCGTTTGACACTGAAGACTGGAGTAATGATGCTGAAAATTCAGCTTTGCACAAGAATAAATTATAGTGTTAAGTATATTACAGTAGAAAACAGTTATTTAGAATTTTATTAATACTTAATATTATGGTTGTACTATATTTTAATAAATAAATGCAGCTTTGGTGAGCATAAGAGATGTGTTGACCCCAGACTTTGGAACGGTAGTGTAAATTGCATCTTCCTTTTCACACTCGCCTGGCATGTTGCTTTTATGTGGTCAGGGACGGCGTTGATAAATTATTTCCCTTCAGTATGTCTGCTCATCAATCATTTAAGCCAGTTTCTGATTAGTGTATTTTATTTAATTCATTTTGTTAGTTTTATTAGCTGTCACTTACATGCAACACAGAATGCAATATTTACAGTAATAACCTCAATCAGAGATGCAATATGTGTTCATAGCGGGCAACATTACGCTTGCACTGATGTGTGTATAATCAAATTTCAATAATGGACTCTTTCTCACTGAATATTCTGTTCATATTCATGCAAAATTTGTCCGGATACACAGTGCGTTGCGCATGACATTCATGCTGTTTTGAGAAATCAAGCATAGGAATGTAAAATGCCTTTTAATCAATGAATCATTTTCTGCAAGCTAGGCTGATGAGAGCTACATCATCAGACTTGAGTCGATGAAGATCAGATCTTTACGAGATCATCTCATCTGCCTCGCATGATCTCAACTCATCCATGTGATGATCAGATCAATGAGCATGTGTAGTGGCCGTTCTGCATTGATTCTGTTCAGTGGAGGAGCTTTTAGTGGTCTTTACAAACTCTGATGACTTGAGTGGTTCATTGCACAGCCAAAAGCAGAGTCAAGTCGCACCCCCATCGTCTCTAATATCTCCTATAATGAAACGCTGACCTCACCTCCAATCCTAGGGATCAAGTGTCTCGGGTTTAGTTTCTCTGAAGTGAAGAATCTCTGTTAAAAGTTTTTTTTTTCTTCTTCAGTAAAGATCTTAAAGCATAGTGATTTATGATGCTCCACTGCCGTTCTGGTTGATTGGATCAATATGAGGGGCAAAGCTGGGATCTAGCCACTGGTTACCCTTCATTTATTGCCATTAAAAGGGAAACTAAAAAAGCCCCGGTCTTGTGATCCCATACGAGTCTTAATCCAGACTTTGATCACAAAAAAGTGCCAAAGCTCACTAACCTCTCCTAACACACCAGCAGAAATGGGCTGTGAGAGTGTGAGCAGGAATACTGCAGGCCTTCTCCATCACATATATGCTCATGTTGCTTGTCACATCTGTTATGCATGTACCGTGCATACATTAATTTGAGTACAACAGAGGTAGACTGGAGCTTAAATAATGCCTCACATTTGAGGCAACATTTTTCATCCAGGGCCAAAAAATGCTTTTCAATCATAATTAAGCTTGACTTGAGGTTTTGTACAAGGCGATCAGCTCATGAGTCGGCTGTTAACACTGTGGAGGCGTCAAATGTCAGTCATTGTTCTCCTCTCACTCGCATTCAGACTTTGCAAGAAAATGAAACGCCAATTGCAATGCATTTAACTACATATTGTGACATTTTTATGTGAAAGTGAACAGAATGTTTAGCATCAAATTATGTAGGCTGTTGCTTGATTTCTGTTATAATATCTATATATTTTGTTAGTAGAAGGGTGGCATTTAATGACTTAAACAAAAAATAAACATTAATATATACGCTTGGCTTTTAATATTTGTATTTTGTGGTAACCGTTATATATTATATAAATTTTAAGTGGCATCAGTTATTCAACTATAAAAGTGTTTCGAAATCCATGGGGGGAAAACTAAACTAGTTGCAGGAACCAGTAGTGGAGAGAATTGTGAGAGACACTGTACAGTCTACAATGGCAAGAATTCATTATCCGCACAATACTGTCTGTCACACACCGTTTTTGAATTATTTCTTTACATGCTGTGTACTATATCCAATTCCCAATATAATCTGCCACGGCCTGCAGACCAAAAAAAGCTGTTGTTTCGAAGCAAGGTTCAGATCTCCAAATGTTCAAATGTTTCAAAATGCTGTCAAGATAAAAACTCTGAGAGTGAAGACGCAGGATGTGACCGGTTGTCCGTAGACAGTTTTTCCTCCTTTTGTCTCTTTTATTTTGTGAGCTAGATTCCTCTTGGCAGTTCCACCAGATTAATTGGTTGTGACATGACAAGCCACACTGAGACTCAATTTCAAGACAAGGCGAACATTATGAATACTCTAAAGCCTTAGATCTGATCTGAGGATTTGCACATGGCAAAGCAGTTTTGAGAGGCTGTGATTCACCAGAATGACATGTTTGTCATCACCTTTGTGTTCCGCATTACAATGACAACACAAATATAAATACATTTCCTAAAGAAAACATGAGTGGTGCTTGCCTTTGAAAAATTTGCTGCAATGTGAATGGTTGCCAGAGTGTTGCTATGCCTGTTACCAGGGTGTTATATGTTCCGCTGGTTGTTAGTGTGTTTTAGGTGGTTGTTAGGATGTTCTGGGAAGTGAATAGGGTGTTATAGGTGGTTGTAAGGATGATCTGAAGATAGGGTGTTTTAGGTAGTTGTTAAGATGTCCAGGGTGGTTGATAGGGTGTTTAAGGTGGTTGTTAGGATGTCCAGGGTGGTTGATAGTGTGTTTTAGGTGGTTGTTAGGATGTCCAGGGTGGTTGATAGGGTGTTTTAGGTGGTTGTTAGGATGTCTAGGGTGGTTGATAGGATGTTTAAGGTGGTTGTTAGGATGTCCAGGGTGGTTGATAGGGTGTTTTAGGTGGTTGTTAAGATGTCCAGGGTGGGTGACAGGGCGTTTTAGGTGGTTGTTACGATGTTCTAGGTGGATGATAGGGTGTTGTGGTTGATAGGGTGTTTTAGGTGGTTGTTACAGTGTTCTGGGTGGATGATAGGGTGTTTTAGGTGTTTGATAGGGTGTTTTAGGTGGTTGTTAGGATGGCCAGGGTGGTTGATAGGGTGTTTTATGTGGTTGATAGGTTGTTGTTAGGTGGATGTTACGATGTTCTGAGTGGTTGATATAGGGTGATTTAGGTGGTTGATAGGGTGTTGACTGTGAAACACAGTAGACTTTAATTCTATGCATTTATGGTGTAATTACTACATTTTCGTGTCAATCCATGTTCATATTTACCGCAATCAGTGCGCTGTTACTTCAATTCTTCACTTGCAGTGCAGCAAAAATAGTCTCGTTGTGGAAATGATCTTTGCGCTGCTGCATACGCACCGCTCCTGGATCGCACTGCTGGACCACAACCATGTCTGCAGTGTGAACGCTTTATACATTAAACATGAGCGCGGAAAAAATACGTACCACATACACACTGCACACGGAGTAAGTGTGCATGAGCGCACGGTCTCCAGGAGAGCGCGTGAGCGCTGAATAGTTTAAACACTGGCAACAATTAAAAAGAAATGCAATTTATAAACTTTAGTGACGATGCGACACTGCCTCGATTGTGCAAGTGACAATTCGTGTGTCAACTGTGCAGCGTTCAGCTCGCTTATAGTGCAGACGCGATGTCAGTCAGAGCACCCCTAGTTGTTACGATGTTCTTGGTGGATTAGATGGTTGTTAAGATGTCCAGGGTGGTTGACTGGGTATTTTAGGTGGTTGCTATGTTCTGGGTGGTTGCTATTGTGTTTTTAGTTAGTTCTTAGAATGTTTTGTTGGTTGATTAAAGTATTTTTAGCTGTTTGTTACACCATGTCTACATCGGACGCGAGCAGCGCGGCGTAACAAAATACTATAGAACTCATTATAATCAGTGATGCTGTCTTCACAGGATGTGGCGCGGCGCGGCGCGACACGACAAATCCTGACAGTAAACTGCTGCTGCGTTCTATTTGTGACGTATTGACACAAATTTCAAATGATTTTCAACGGTCGCTTTGTCCGTGTCCAGAGTAGACAGACTTTAGCTGTTGCAGCGCGGCGCAACACAACTGTCGCGTCCGGTGTAAACACGGTGTAAGTTTCAGAAATAAAAACTTTCTTGTTTGTTTAAAAACAGCTTATACTGAAGCCAAGCTGCCAAAGCGACCTGTTTTGGAATTTTTCACATTATGACGTCATAGTGCAACGAAAGACCCGCAGAAGAAGATCAACGCCTACTTCTATTTGCGCATATAGCAGGTAAATAACAAGATAGGCAAAAACAGGTTTTCTCCACAGCCGAAAGATGGCTCTGAGGATAAGACGCTGTGCAGTGCCAAGTTGTGGAAGACATTAGGAAATAGTGGATGAACTTTATTTTTAATAAAGTTCCAGATTGTGTCAGTAAGCACCTGGTCATTTGTTTGCTTCAATTTACCACAGATTTGTTTTTAAACAAGACAAAATTCAGTGCAGGATTTTCAGAGATATTGAAACAAAAGGACAATGAGGTGCCAACTAAATAGGATACGACAGTAATGTCGCAAAACACAAGTTTGAGTTACAGTGTTTTTATCATGTGTCATTATTGCTTTGTCTGTTACAGATAGTTTGATATGTACTGAGTATTTATATGTTTTTAACCTAAAGTGTGACGAGTATAATGATTTCATACCACTGGGCATTTACTACAATGTAAAGAATGCACCACTCCTATCCAAACAGAGCGTTCAGATGAAATGGACAGAAAATAGCTGATTACTTCTTTTTTTTTTTTTTTATGTAAAAATCTTGTGAACATTACAAGTGGACCTCATTTTATTTAGATTTAGTCCCTAAATCTAAGTATGAGCAATAGTTATTGATGCTTGCACCAATGTTAAAAAGAGTAATGTATTTTTAAAGTTTAACAACCTTATCTGGCCAATAAGAGAAAGTGTGACGAATACGATGATTTTGGGGGATTTTATATCAAAAACATTTTTGTGGACATCGTCCCAGTCTTTACCAGCAGGAACAGCTTGGGGTTTGTTCCACACAAATGACTGACAGACTCAGTGTCTGTGAGCTGATCTTTTTTTCCAGTGATTCGTTGGCAGACTGCGTGTGTGTGTGTATGTATGTGTGCACGCGGGTCTAAAACGTGTCCGTTTTTGACAGAGCTGGCATGCAGCTTGTTGTCCTGGAGATATCTATTATAAGTGAGAGACAAGCTAAATCTGTTATCTTAATGATCAACACTGCAAGAGAGAGAGAGAGAGAAGAAATGAGATTGAGGGAGGGCGAGAGAACAGAAGAGAAGGATTAACGCTGTCTGAACCCTTTGGGGACAGAAATAAAAATAAAAGAGAAGCCACATAAATGGATATGAAAGAAGGAAATCAATGAGAGTAAACTATGAGAAAGTAACCGAATGGAGCAATTCTGGGAGAACAGATGGGGCAAACATAAATAAGAACAAATATGTACTTAAACAACTTTTTGGAACTGTATCAGCTCAGCAGGTCGCATGCATGATGCTTTTTTTGTGCTACGTATGCCGTAAAGTTTACTAAACTGGCTATATTTGAACAACATCTTTATTGTGTTGCATTCCTGCAGGCTTTTTCTTCTAACAGTGGATGCACAGGGCAGACATCAGGTCTAATTTGCAGTAATGAGCAAGCGTATTTGGATTTCCAAGAATTGTTTGCTTAGCTGTGTCATTGCAGATGCTTGTTTGTTGTGCTCGTATCATGTAGATGTTGCTCATAACAGCCAGATTGGACAGGAAATGAAACACGCGCACAGGGAGAAGGCTAGGAACTTCAGCTTGAAAGGACTGAGCAAAAAAGTACAAACATCAGTTGCACTAAACAACGTGGTTTCCTTTGATTAATGTGTGTAGTAACAGGCTGCTTCTCTCTTGCTGCAGTCAAAGAAAAAACATAGCAAATATTTGACCCCCAGTGGCAAGGGGAGAAAAAAAAGTGTCATGTACGATCGATCCTCCATACAAAAATGTCACGCTTTGAAACACTGACTACCAACTGATGCGCTTAAAAGAGAGAGATGCTACACCAGACTGAGGGGATTTTTAACAACATATAAACACATTTGTGGAGACTATTCAAAGTCACACTGCTGTTAGATGTCATTTTATTTACTCATTCAGTTTGTTTCTGTTTTTTAATATTATTTTTTACATTAATATTTTTTGTATTTGTATTTATAATGTAATATAATTATATATATTGTTTCAAAATTATTATTATATATGTGACCATGCCGGCAAAATGAGTCGGAATGAGCAAATTTTCAAAAATGAGTTCTTTTTATTTCCATTCTCCATTTAAATGATAATTGACTTGTTGGAATTGGATAAAAAAATTACTGAGCTACAGCCATTTGAAGGCAATAGATTCAGCAGAGTTGATTTTGAGAAATATCCAGTTAAAGTTTTCTGAAGATTCCACAGCAACCCACCAAGCAACGTTGCATATTTTCCTCCAATTCTTTTCTTAATAATAATTACTTTATTATTCATCACAGTTTAGCTATTTTTTTATTATCTTTGTTATTAAAAATAAGAACAAAGATACAAATAAACAGTAGTTTAATCACGAGCAGTGAGTGATTCCGTCTTTTTTTTAAATGTTTGATTAACACTGAAACAGATCTATATTAAGACCTACTGTAAAGCATGGATCTAATATAATGTTACACATCAGATTGTTCCTCAACCATTAACTAAACGTTCATGTAAGACATAGCAGATTATGATTGTATGAATCTCGCCAAGACATATTTCTCAGTAATGTGCTTTATAGGGAGATTGAGCGCTCTCGGAGAGGTGCGTCTTATGCACACGCTTTGCAAATATCTGTTAGCGCGATCGTTTTGTTTTTATCAGTATGGGTTTGAAAATCATATTTCACTGGTTTGGACTCATGTCATGGAGAATTCCATAGGAATATACACAAAGCTGGAATGCTGCGCTTTGCAACTATAGACCTACAAATTGTGGTGAGAAGCAGCATCAGTCATCCAGTAGTGAGCAGAGAAAAAGGTACTCCTCTCAGAAAACGTACAAATAAAGATGATTTTAGATGTTTAATTATTATTTGGAGCATTGGGATCGCTAGAAGAGGGTTTAATGAACTCATTTTTGTGAAAACCTCAAATTTGACCAAAACTGACATTTTTCCACTTCTTTTACCTGTAGCTCAAAATTCAGACTCATTTTGCCAGCACGGGTCACATAGGCCTATATTATAAATGAAATGATGCTCCAGATGCTCTGATGCACTGATGCTTCAGAAGGAAAAACGATGCATTAAGAGCTGGGGGTGGGGTGAAAACTTTTGAACAGAATGGAGATGTGCACATTTTTCTTATTTTGCCTAAATACCATATTTTTTTCATTTAGTAAGTCAGAGGCTACAGAAGATAGTTACATGTTTCCCAGAAGATAAAATAAGTTAAATTTACCCTGATCTTCAAATTCAAAAAGTTTTAAATTCATATATATATATATATATATATATATATATATATATAATTTTAACAATTTCTGTAAACTATATGATTTTTATTTTACTAATTTGGATATTTGATATATTTTAATAAAAAAAAATTTGTTTTCTTGCTTTGTTTCTTTCATGTAATCATTTTCACACACACACACACACATAATCATTTTGTCAATCAACTTCAACTTTCAGATTTTTTTTTTCCAGTTTTTTATTCTTCCATTAATCAGATTTTTTTAATGTATTCATTCAAATTTCCTGCCTTTTATATCTATTCTCTTCTGCAGTAATTCCATGACTCTTTGATATTTGTTCATTTATTGATTACTGCAACATTCACTCGTTATTTTGCACCCTATTGTTCACTTATTTACTTACATCTCATACTCTGTCATGCTCTTTCGTCCCTTTCACTGCATTCTGTTCCCTCTTTTATTTTTCCCTCTCTCTCTCTCTCTCTCTCTCTCTGACTGCTGCCGTGGCAACAGCAGACCAGAAGCTCCAGAGATGAGATTGGTGTCAGGGCTTGGCAGCTGTGTCTGTGTGTATGTGTGTGTGTGTGTGTGTGTGTGAAAGGGAAGGGTGCAGCTGGATCGTGGCAAATATGTTTTTTGGTGTGTGTATGTGTGAATGTACCCAGCGTACTTTGATACATTTTGACCTTTCTCCTCTGTGTGCGTGATTGTGTGTTTGTAAGTGAGCCTGTTGAACATTCTGCCTAACCCCACAGAGCAAAGCTATAAATGGCCATCATCTACATCACAACCGTCTGAACCCACAGATGAGGCTGCTGCAAAACACACACTAGAAAAGGAATTGTTGTTATAATTAGCAATGCTATAGAAAAAGTTCAAACTAAAATGAAAATTGTCATCATTTACTCACTCTTATGTCGTCCAAACTTTTTGAGAGATGTAAGAAGAATGTGTATGCTGCTTGGTTTTTTTTTTTTTTTACTATAAAGTAGTCCATATGATTTTTGCACAACATTTCAAGTCTTATAAAGCCATTGGACAACTTTGTTCATGGAACGGATGAAAATGTTATTTTATTTACAGAAAATGCGCTGTAGCTCTCAGATCTCCTTCAAATTTAAATATAGCAAATTGGCATGCCTTGTGCCAGGTTTGATGTCACCAATCACAACATGTCAGTATGAATATGTGAACCTGCAAATGAGATTTGATACAGGTGGGAAGATTTTCAGAAACTTTTTAGCCTGTTTGTCGCATAAAGCCTTCATGACTTCAGAAAACTTGGAATATGTTGTACTTTTAAGGTGTTTTTCCCCAGCTTGATATAGCACCTGTGCCAATTATCTTGTGCTTCATAGACAGAAGAAAGTACACTGCTGTTCAAAAGTTTGGTAGTTGCTAAGATTTTATTTTTTAACACGTTTTTTGAAAAAAAATCTCTTATGTTTATCAAGGCTGCATTTATTTGATTAAAAAATACAGTAAATCAGTACTATTGTGAAATATTCAAATTTAAAATAACTTTTAAAATAACTCTTTTAATGAAGCAGCAATTCCTCCAGTCTTCAGTGATCCTTTATAAATCATTCTAATATGCTAATTTGGTGCTCAAGAAACATTTCTTATTGTATCAATGTTAAAAACAGTTGTGCTGCTTAATTTGTAAAAAAAAAAAAAAAAAAGTGATAAGTTTTTCATGATTCTTTGATCAATAGAACGTTCAAAAGAACAGATTTTATTTGAAATAGATTTAAAGGGGTCATATGACGTTGCTAAAAAGAACATTATTTTGTGTATTTGGTGTAATGCAATGTGTTTATGCGGTTTAAGGTTCACAAAACACATTATTTTCCACATACTGTACATTATTGTTGCTCCTCTATGCTCCGCCTTTCTCAAACGCGTCGATTTTTACAAAGCTCATCGTTCTGAGAAGCGAGGCGTGCTCTGATTGGCCAGCTATCCAGTGTATTATGATTGGCCGAATACCTCAAGCGTGTGACGGAAATGTTATGCCCCTTACCGTATTGTGATGCCGTGTCCCAGTGCGACGAGACAAAAACAATAAAACCCATTATAAACGAGGCATTTGTTGCATCCAGTGGGGACATAATTACTGATTATAATGACATATACTGTCTTTTTACACGTTGCATTGCATCGTGCCGCGTAAACATTGTCATTACCCTGACAATAATAGTTCCGCCTTCTTTCATTACGTATACGTTTGGGCGGTGTATTGCAAATCTTCCCACACAGTGATGTAGACATGCGGGGGC
>JAFVLL020023686.1:0-41985 GCA_021397915.2 Tor tambroides
TATAATTAGTCACACCTAATTAACATGTTAAATGAACAGCCCTAACTGAACCTCTGTTTTCAAGCAGAAATAAAATTCAGAATTAAAATTGCAATTTCCAGGGCTAGAAAAGTCATAGAAATGAGTTAAAATCTTGAAAATTTTTCAGCTTTCACTGGGTAAATCTTGCACTTCATGAGTGCAGCCTCTAGAAAAATGATTTTTCCTCATCCAGTAATCACTAAGAACTGGAAAGTTCATGAAAATCCATTGGTCACCTTGTGAAATATCCTTACACCGAGGTCATTCTCACCCAGTGAGCGCGTCAGACTCTTACACAGCTGTATGTGCGTGTCAGTTTCAGCCAAGGCCCTCTTAAAGACGCGCCCAACCTGATCTGCACCCCTCACGCAGCGTGGTACAGCGAGCAGGCCTCCATTGAGATGCGCGAGGAGGCGGCGCGGGAGATCCGTCGGGCTATTACCGGTACGTCACCACATGACTCTATCAGTAACACTCTGCACTGCCTCAGAGCTGGCATTTGTCAAGTGATTCGAGAGCGCTGGGCGTCTGACCTCTTCATCAGCTGAGTGGAATCCTTGTTCTTTAATTGCAGCTCTGCAGGCCTGATGTGCTGTGATCAATGACTCAGGGTTTGCTGTAATGAAGCTGTTTTCCTCCTCCAGGTCGCATTCCAGACAGCCTGAAGAACTGCGTCAACAAAGAGTTCCTCACACAGACCACGCACTGGGCCGGCATAGACCCGGCTGTTGTTCATCCAGAACTCAATGGAGCCTACAGGTACAACAAACTACTGAATAATTCATTCATCAGAGCTGAATGTAGGATATACAGGTGGTGCTGTCATTTTGTATTAGCACAGAAATGTTTACCAGGACTTCTAGTATAAAAGAATAATCCACAAATGGCCATGTAAGATTTCTTTTACTATGGTTAAAATCAGTGCTTTGGATTTCTCTAGGTACTAGGGATGTAACGATTCACTCGACTCACGATTCGACTCGATTCACGATTCGATTTTTTTTTTAACAAAATGTGACTGAAGACATTATACAGTAAATGAAAAGGTGTCCTTTTATTAGGCTATTGCTGCACGATTCTTTGTGAAATTGAAATAAATAAACCTCGAATCAAATAAGTTACACAAATAAAAGAAATCTCTTCATATAAACAAACTAAGGCTTGTCTGTGGTCTTTCTATTTAAAATTAGAGGCAACCACTGCATTTTAATCATGATCCAAACAAAGATGCAGCATACATGCAGCACGAGCAGTTTTTAATCTAAATTAGACAGTATAATTTCAAAATTTGAAGCCAAAACAGAATGGTCTGACTTTAGTTTTGTGAAACTATACTACATAAAACAACATATTTGAACGAAACAGCAGACGGGCTGAATGAGACGCAAATTCCCTCTCTGCCAGCAGGTGGCGCTTATGAACAGCAATGATACAGTGTTTCCTGGGTTACCGCTGTAAACAAAGCAGAGCTGTGCTTATGAACACTATGCATCGTTCAGAGGCAAGATGAAAAGAAAATACCACGTAAACTTTTCTAAAGACAGTCAGTTCCCCTCAGAGATACATTCATAAAAACTCCTAACGTTACTGCAATTGTATCGCGATTTGTTTGGCATCTCAACCGCTTTGAATTGTCACATATTTGAATCGATTTTCAACTGGCTTGCGGTTAATCGTTACATCCCTACTCAGTACATGTTCCTGGTCTTATTGCATGTTATAGAAAATTCTTCTAATCTTTCTTCAATAAATGTCATAACTTGTAAAGGCTCTGAAACGCCTATGCCACACTTGTTGGGAAAATAATTAGTGATTTACTGATAAGGGTTCATTGCCCATTACGATATCTAGAGTACAGAGTGGACAGTAGCTAGTATTAATTATGTGTACTGTATATTAGGGGTGTAACGGTACGGGTCTTTCGGTTCGGTACGTATGTGTACCGAACAAATTCAGCATTGTTTTAACCATCCAATACACTTCCAGTTTCCAAATTGTTACTTTTGTGAAGAAAACAAAGTCTCCCCTTTCAAATTACATCCATTTTTTCAGGAAATTCAAACAATAAATGCCGTTTTCACACTCTTTGATGTGGCGCGAAAGAACGCTGCATTACGTCTCAAACGGCAGCACGATCATCCCTTCCTCTTTACTACTAGTTTAACGTGAAATGAACATGAATGAACATCTCATGCCTCATGTAATCGCTCAATCAGTGTTTCAACCACGGAAAGACATCGAAACAAAATGTCAAGTAGCATTTCATGCACCTCAGGCAAGTCATCAGTGTCCACAGCTCATTGGTTTGCTAGAGAAATGAAGCCTATTTCGCGAAATATTTTACTATATACTCATTATATTTTATTTTACCTGTTAGTGATGTCTTAATTATTTAATGTACTGTATGTTTCAATGTATCTGTTATAAAACAAGTTATGACAGCCACTGTGTAAATGAATATATTTTAACAACAAATAGAAATTTTATAATTTAGAAGTTAATTTAAAAACTGCATTATGTGAAATTTATGTTTGTATACATATTTTTAAGTTGAGTGTTGATTATTATGTTTAAAAAAATAGCAGTTAAATTTAAGTTTGGGCTCTGTTGTTAATTGTAACCTTATAGTAATGTAAAAAGGCTCCCTACAGTTTAGCGCATAAGCTGAGGTAGATTTTTAGCGCTTGGAAAATATAAATTATTATTGAATTTATTTAAAGAAAGAGCTATTTGTTCAGTAAACCACTGTTTAATAAAAAAAGCAATTTTATGTTTAGTTTTTTCTCCATGCTGTACTGAAATCATACTGAACCGTGACGTCAAAACCGAGGTACGTACCGAACCGTCATGTTTGTGTGCCGTTACACCCCTACTGTATATAATAAATAATAATAACAGAATAGAAAAATAATATTCAAGAAATTAAAAACAGAAATTGATATCTACTGAATTTTTTTTTATTAATTTTTAAAACATATAGGGCATTTAAAGGTTTCTTTTTAAAAAAATAAATAAAAAATTGATTCATTTATGATTACTGGATAAGAATTTTTTAAATAATTTTGATCCAGACTGATTCACTAATGAATCATCAGATCAATATGTGAAGAACCAATTCAAATGAACAATTTGCTCATGAATCAATATGACTATATAACTATTACAGAGTGTACCGTATAACTATAATGCATATTCACTATTGAATTTTTACTTTTACATAGTTTTATAGAAAAAAAACATACAATTCACTGATATTTTTCACTGTGACACGGCTTATAAGACACAAATTTTCAAAATAAATAAAATAAGTAACATTAATAATAAAATGTTACTATTCTAGTAAAATATATTAAAATATAAATATTATATATAAAATATATATAATACATTATTATTAATAAAAAACATTAATAATAATAATAATACACAATTCTTATAGTTATACAATAATGTTAAGTAATATTGTTCATTAGCTTTTAATACTTTAATATTTTTCACAGTTATAATATATTAATATGAACATTAATATACACGTTCAGTACAAGTTTGCGGTAAGATTTTTTAATCTTGATGTTTTTGAAAGACATCTCTTATGCTCACCTGCATTTATTTAATCCAAAATACCGTAAAAACATAATTTTTTAAAAATATCATTACACTTTTAAATAACTGTTGTCTTTTTAATAATTTTAAAATACAATTTATTCCTGTGACAAAGCTAATTTTTTAGGGTTCTTTAATAAATAGAAACTTCAAAAGCACTTATGTGAATGAAATATACATTTTTGTAAGATTATATGTCTTTACTGTCACTGTTGATCAATATAATGTATCCTTGTTGCATAAAAGTATTAATTAGACAAAAAAAACGGTTTAAGATTGTAGAATATGACGCATCACATCACATATGTAGTATATTTAAACGTGGCTCATCCATTCAGATTGTAGGGCTGGAAGTAATTCTCCATTTTTGAATCCACCAAGATTTTAGTTTACTAGAGACTTTACTGCAGGGGTCATCGCTGTGCTGCAGGTGTTGCTGACGCTGCCGTTTAATAATACTCTTCCCCTCCCTCAGGTACCCCGCAAGCGTCGTGAGCCTGGCTTCAGGGGGTCTTCCTCCGCCAGTGGAGGGCATCATGCCAAGCGCGGTGCCCATCACCCACAGCCTGCCCACCGCAGCCCACCCTCCGCACGCCCCGTCGCCCGGCCAAACCGGTAAACCCGAACCCGATAGAGAGCAGCACCCCAGCGAACAGTTGTAGCCCCCTCTTCAAAGGCTCTCCGTACCACTATAGAACTGGTCCTTCTTTACCCCAAAGAAGAGGAGCGGAAACAGGCTCCCGGGCTCAGAACCAGCCACTAAAAACAACCAAGACTCCAAAGTAGCCAACTCTTTGACTGAAGGTGGTGGACTGCGCTCTTTGAAGTATCTAGTGGGAAAAAAAAAACAACAACAAAAAAGAGAAAATCTTGTGGATTTCAAACTTCTCCCTGATGCAAAATCCTGCTGTTTTAGATTGTAGTCTGTCCAAGTGCAGTGGGCGATCTTTTATCTGTTATTTTGTCTGTCTAATGGGTTTCATTGTTAAAACAACAGTAGCTATTACATGAATGTAACCTGTTTGTGTACAGTTTTTAGGACATGATCAATGGTTTGTAGACGAGAAAAAAAAACTGAAACAGCATTAAGGGATGCATCTCACCACCTGATTATAGATACGATAACAAAAAGCATATTAGTTTCGCTCGTTTGATTTTAAAAGCCCTGAAAGAGGCGGGATTTGCACACCCTCTCAGGAAAATTGATTTTCCCCCCTCCCTTTCTTTTAAATTAAACCACATAGTGCATTGTTTTTTGTACCCATTTGTCTTTTGTAGTCCAAATTCAGTACAGTACTTTAAAAAACTACACTCAGTATGTTTTTATTTTTATTTTTGGAGCATGTATTACTTTATGTGTTAAAGGTTAAGAAAAGAAAACGGAACAAAAGAAAAAAAAAACTAATTTGTCTTGTGCAAAGCTGGCGTAATGCTTGCCTGTTTGTGTGTGACTTGATTGTACCGTGTTTTTCGAGGATGCCGGGATAGTTGCAGCTCTCCATCGCCTACATAGTTTCCTTCCTGGTAAAGTGGTAGGCTAGCAATATACATACTATATATACTATGAGATATTAATATTTTTTGTTAAACAGAATCCAAAAAGAAATGTTTGTGACTGTATGCATTTGTATGAATTATTTTAAATGAAATAAAAGTCAGAGTTAAACGACTCTGTGAGTGTTTCTGTGAGTTGCTCTCATGACAGGACAACAGAAATAGTGCAGGTTCAGTTCAGGTTTCCTTTGTATTTGAAACCATTTCAGGATATAAACACAATCACTGCGAGCGCCCTCTTGTGGACGTTAGTTCTGTAATATGCAGATCAAAAGGTACCAACCAGGCATCATGCTGAAAATACTTCATACAGGGGAACTGGGATTTTACCTCAAAGCTGTGATCGAGCTCGCTCTTAAGAATTTGTATTAAAGGATTCGTTCACAAAATTTTTCTGTAATTTCCTCACCCTTATGTTATTCAAAACCCATATGAAAATGGGAGAAGTTTTGAAGAATGACTTAAATTTGAAGAATGAAGAACAATTTAAAAAAATAGTGGTGTCAAATCGATTAATCGTGATTAATCGCATCCAAAATAAAACTTTGTTTACATAATATATGTGTGTACTGTGTATATTTATATGTATATATTTAAGAAATATTATATATTTATATGTATATATAATATGAACTGTATATAAATAAATAAATACATTTTGGATGCGATTAATCGTGATTAATCGATTTGACTACTAAAAATAAAAATAAATATATATTAACTACATAAATCTGACAAAGGTTAGGCTATACCTGGAAATTTTAATAATTTTTGACAGGTAGATAAATGTAAAAATATTGTATCAATTGTAGGTTACACTAAGATTAATAACATGGATTTAGAAAATAGACTTTCCATGCCGACTTCAAATTTTGATCTGAATGATTCATCCATGCATATGTTTCATTTTTCGACCTCGCATTTCTTAAAATGCCTCGATCTTACAGTGAAACGCAGTGAGACTTCTTTCTCCTGTCTTACGCCAAACTTCTCCAATCACTTGTTTTGAAGTGACTACACGCTCGCTTTCAGACCTGCCTCCATTCAAGTGCACAGAACCAATTCCCGCCCTCGATGTTCCATAATCCGTTTCACTCAAACGTAAATCATGATATGGAAGAAAGATCTGTCGCGACTTCAATTTTATCACGAATTTAAGTTAACAGAAAATGTTCTCTTTCCACTTTAGCATCAAAATCTCATTAACACTTGCACATGTAAGATTTGACGTCATCAATGGCAAACTACATTACTCCTTGCCTGTCTCATAGCTGTTATATACTGAAGATACTCGGGGGTGTAAAGGTGCATGTATTCGTACCGAACATTTTCGGTTCGGTACGCATGTCTACCGAATAAAAACAGCATTGTTTTAACCACTGCACAAGTGAAACTTAATTGGAAACTTCCAGTTTTATATATTGTTACTTTTGATAAGAAACAAAGTCTCATCTTTCAAATTACGTCCATTTTTTTAGCATGTTCAAACTATTTTGTTCAGTAAACCGCTGTTTAATTAAAAAAAAGTTAAGAAACTGAAAATTCAGACTGAAAAATCGAGGTATGTACCGAAACGTGTACAGTTACACGCCTAGAAGATACTATATGTTTTCATGCAGCAAGAACAGTCTGCTAAATTTCTCTTTGTTTGTTCCACGATTGATATGGAATGACATGAGGGTGGGAAATTCTTTTTTCAGTTTTGGCTGAGCTATTTCTTTAACACACTAGATAAAGCCATCAAACCAGTGCACTAGCTAGCAAGCGCCTGTAGGAAGTGGTCAGAAGCATTGAACTGGGAATGTTCTTTACACATTGAGTTGGGGGTGGTGATGACTCAGCATTGAAACTGATCCCTGCACATGCTGTTTTCCTTCCAGCAATGTCTCTCAGCAGACCTCCATAATTCCTGCATCCTGTCCTCTGCTTGTTCTGGATTTCGTTTTGGTGCGTTTTGCCACTGAACATAAGAAGAGGCCTTAGAGAGTCCCTGAGCGGTTTGTCAAACCAAAGAAAACTGAAGAAAACTCGAGCCTGAGAAGAACGAACAGACACTTAATTCTACACAAGCACTGCAGAGCGTTATAAAGCATCTGATTCGTTTACAATCATCATTGTTAAATAAGCCCTGTTCAACAGCTTTGTAAACATGCATGTGCGATCTGAATGTGTCAGGGTAGCTGAACATTATCTAACCCGAGTGTTCATACTGCATGCCATGCTATCGGAGCGATACATTCTCATTCAGGACCACAGTTATAGTTCGTATTATTCAATTTTTGGGCTTATAATAGTTCTCCAGATTGTTCTGATGCTGGCGACACTGAATCCAATGGGAAATGTGATCGTAAAGGGCAAGAAATGAACTGAATTTAGTATGTAGGAGGGTTTGGTTGCGTCTGCTACTTGGGAGGCGCACTCTGTATTTCCGGTGTGTTGTGATGTCCGTTGGGCGTCAGTCTGTCCTGAAAAATGTAGAGGTTGTTGCTGGCTGCGATGGCGATGATGTTTTCTTTGGGATGCCAGGCGGTATGGAGGATTTTCTTCCTGAAGTCCAGACTGTCCACGCTGACGTCCGTCTCTTTCCGTTTCTTGCCCACGCACACCCGCCGCGGCTGCAGGACCGCCCGCCGCTTGCACATCTCCCGACTGGCCTCCAGAGTCACGTCGCGCCGACTCGCCCGGTCAAACATTCGGAAGTAGTTGTTGTAAGCGCCTGTCATGATCACGCTGCAGAGGAAGAGAGGGATTGAGAGGGAACAGATGCAGAGCAGCTGGATCCGCTCAGGTTATATTTCAAAGGTCAAAGGCCTCACCTGTCCGTTCCGTTCCAGGCACATTCAAACTTGTCAAATATACAATCGCTTTCATACAAAGAGTACAATTTGGTTCGCAAGTAGTCGTGGACCTGAAAACACAAGAAATTGTTAATGTTAAGAGTTAAGGTTAGTCATGTTCAGTACATGATACATGCAGTCAAGCTTCTTTATACAGTCGAACCAAAAATGACACCAGATATAATTTTGATCTTTTTTTCCTAGTGGGTGCAGGACGCTATAGTTCATTTATGTAAGTGAGGATAGCAAAATAAAGTAAACTGTGACACATTATACCCAAGAATTCTTCATACAGTGGACTACCAGTAAAACTGATCAAAATTTGGCACCAAAAATTTGATTTGACACTTTGACCTCACCATGTTTTGTTACATACCTTTCTATCAAAGTTATCTGACATTATCAAGATGAATCTGTTCTCACACAGTTTAACTCTTGAGCAGGAATGTTGCATGCATTTGTAAAACCTGCAAGCAGCGATTACTGGGTTTCAAGTGCTTTAAGATGTTTTGAGTATTTTATAGTTATTTTAAGATGATTTTACTCAAAATGGCAAAAACATAATAAATATAATCATTAGTATAAAACAAAGTAACATTAAAAAAAGAACAACTTTTTGGTAACACTTTGCTTAAAGCCTTTATGTATAATGCATTATAAAAGTAGTTTTAATGCATTAATTATGCCTTGTAATGCACCTTATAATGCATTGTACAGTCTCATGAATAACTGTAACCACAGTTAAACATTATAACACTTCAGTTCAGTTAAATTGAGTTATAATTATTTACAACAAGATATAATGTATTACAATGCATTATACCCTTTAATAACCCTTTATAATGCATTATACATAAAGGCTTTAAATAAAGTGTTACCAAATGTACCAAAATTTATGGTATATCTACTTATTTTTTACATTATATAATGTGCATATCACTGTGTATATGTATTTTAAGTACAATTTATACACTATTATAGTATTTAATAATATTTTTACTAGCTGTTATTTTTTCATTTTGTTTTAAGTTTTAGTAATTTGTATTTTTAGATATTTGTCAGTATTTTTATTGTTATAATTATTCATATTTAGCTTTAATTTATTTTAATTTTAGTTTTAGTCATTTTAGTACTTTAAACTGATTTTGGTTAGTTTTTCATTTAATATTTAGATTTATTTTTTTATTTTAAATTCATTTTAATTAACAATGATTATTTTTGATGACAATAGCATATTGACAATTTTTAAAATATTTTCTTTTAATTATATATATTTTAAATAATAATGTATTCTTAATAGAAGGCAGAAACTTAATACAAAGTAAATATTTTCCACTTTTTAAATAATTTATTTTAGAGCAATAAATATATAAAAATCCATTGAATGTTGCAAACAACATTTTATATTCATAATATTACTCCTATTTCTATTTTTACAGAAAGGTGTCTCAGAATTAAAAACCACTGGTAATACCATGGTACTACCATTTTAGATGTCCAAAAACAAAGTACTTTTTCTTATTTTTGTCTTAGTGAAGCTAAACCAGCTTGATATGCACTGAGAAGCTTGCATATTTTCTCACTGTGTGAGTTTGTGTAGAAGTGTGAGTGAGTGAGTAAGTAGGTGAGAGACCTGGTATGTTTCCAGTGGTTTATTTTCCATGTTGAGGTCCCAGACTTTAACGGTGAGGTAATCTCTAGTGAGCAGGTAGCGGCCGCTATGACTGAACTTCACATCCGACACTGAAGAAACGATCTCTGAGAAGAACGATCGGCGGGATGGATCCACTTCCTCTTCAAACACTAATGGAGTTTGCACATATACACACACAATACAATAACACTTCATTTAATATCAATTATTAGGACAGTAATACCACAACAAGTAAACCACCTTACATTAAATACTGGCAATGAGTTTCAAATCTGAAAGTTTAAATGATTTACATTTTATTTAACCTAAACCCAGATTTTTGAAAAGACTTGTATTGTGGGTGTTTTAGTGGATACGTGCCTGGATCAACATCCTTGTAAGTCTTGGAACAGCACTCTGATTTCAGGGGTAGTTAATGGTTATGGTTGACAGGAATGTTGTTTCAAGACCAACAAAATATGTTCATCCAGGAAAACGTCCTGCTTGGCAGTATCTTCTTGTATTACATGCGTATGCGTGGCTCACGTTTGGCATGTTGGTCACAGAGTGCTTGGGCTCTCATGTCACAGAGGCGTGTGGTTCCTGTGCTGCTGCTGAAGGCCAGCAGGTGGCAGTGGTGAGGGTGAAACTCAGCCACTGTGATCACCTCACTGAGGTCCTCCATGTTTTCTGGCTTCAAATCGACAATATCTGAGTGAAATTCACTGAGGAAACCCAACACTCTGAGATTTTATATCACCACTTATTCATAACATTTCTAAAGGCCAGTCCACAGCAAGGACGATAGCTATAACAACACAGTTTTAATAATCATTAATTGTATGACAACAGGGAAGTCCACACCACAACTATAACAATAACAACAGAGAAACCATATTGTTAGAATCTTTTTCAGAATGATTTTTCCAGCTGATGAATGATAAAAACATTGACAGGCAATTAGAATCTACTCAACTTTTACGGGCCTTTACTGTTTCCGCCACTGAATAAAAAATAAAATGAGATAATTGGGACTTTATCTTAAAATTCTGACTTTTTTTCATGCCATTCTGACTTTTCTTCTCAAATTTGAGAGATATAAACTCGCAATTGCAAGTTATAAAATCATAATTATGTGATATAAACTCACAATTGTGAGAAATGTCAGAACTGCGAGATATAAACTTACAATTGTCAAAAAAAGTCCGAATTGCAAGCTTATATCTTATCTATAAATTCAGAATTATATCTTACATATAACACATAATTCATTTATAATGTGCAATTGCGAGTTTACATCTCACAGTTCTGAGAAAAAAAGTCAGAGTTGCGAGAAAAGTGAGAATTGCGAGATAAAGTCGCAATTACATTGAATTATTTTTTTGATTCTGTGGCAGAAATGGGCTTCCATAGTTAAATCCCGTAAACAACACAAACAATAACTATAACAGCAACAATCACTATAACAATTTAACAATCGTTCTAATTCTATGAGAACAGGGAAATCCACACTACAACTATATTATGATTACGACACAAAACAACAATATTGTTAGAATCAGTATCAGAATGATTTTTTCCAGCTGATGAACGATAAAAACATTCAAAGCCAATCAGAATCCACTTGACTTTAAAGAGCTAGAGCATTTAAAGCAACAGATGCTCCAGACACACTGATGAATCCTCCATCTTGGAACAGTCAACATGTCGTCACTCACAGTAAAAATTAATGAGTTTTCCAAGAGGCCACAACATGCGCAGCCTCTGGTTGTAAAACTCACCAAGGTTTAAATTCAGAACAAATGGGATGGCATTTCACAGGTGAGAATGTGTTGGTTTTAACTCAATTAACTCAAGACTACAGGTTGTTAAACCATGGTAAGTGTTTAACGTCATGTTAGCTAACAGCTTTCTCTTGTATTGTGTTAGTGTAGCAAAATCATCCGCTGAAGTCTACTGCAGATACAGATATTCATATATGCGTAAAACTACAGTTGGAGATGCACAGTCAACTTGCTCTTGAATGTTTACGGCTTTGACTGTTTCAATATGGCGGACAGCTTACATACAGTGGCCCATAGAAAGAGCTGCTAATGAGGAATCTATGTATATACGATTCCTCGATTCTGAGGCGTTGGGAATCAAGAGTCAAGCAGAATCGACTCCTTATTCAGAGCCTTTTTCAGTTCACCAAAGCTTATCTATGGGTGCCTCTCACATGGAAGGCTGCATCCTACGAAGGCTGCACTCATTTCAGTTCATGAAAATAAACTAAAACAAACTACTGAGCTCATCTGAGTTTGAGGATGCAGCCTTCTGTTTGAGATGCAAGCTCATGCTTGCTAATAGTGACTAGAAGTCTGATTCGTTTCCAAGAAAAGGTTCTTTCCGATAGATATGAACCAGTTCAAAAAAATGATTCAGAGGTTATTTTACAGTGGAACTGGCTTGTGTTGTCAGCAATTTTGAGCGCTGCATGACAGAATAGATCATGACCATGTCTTGATCTAATTTCCATCTCAAATAAAATATTTTTTAAAACATTTCTATCAGCCAATGATAATTCTGAAAGAAAACGTTGCAAGTATAGATCAGTGGCCGAGATCGAGCGCATCTGATTGACAGATAAACCACGGTGTCTTATACCAGTGTTGTCGTTAACGTTCTGGTTATTTTGTTTTAGTGTACAGTTTGTTCATTTTGTGCAAAGCATACAGTTAAAGTAAATGTCATCATTCAACTGAACTGTGCACGTTTATTTTAGACACTTAATCCCATCGATTCCAGAACCAGGAATCAGAATCGGACTCGATTCCAAAAGTTTCAGAATCGAACAGCCCTTTATATACATCTATGGTAACCTTAGCAAAATGCTTTGGTGCCCAACTACATGTAAGAAACTGCATTTTTGCTTAATAAACACAATTATAAAATCCCGCATCTCTTGGTATAGTCTTATCTTACAGTACGATGCATGAGGATACTGAAGCTGCGGTCAGTGATGTTGAGATGCCACAGGTTAATTCTCAGGTCATCAGCAGACAGGTACGTCTCACAGTCGCTGTTGACACTGATGGAGTTGATGTGATACGCATGTGCGTTAGCAAAAACTCGCCGCGGGGACGCCTCCACCAGGAGATCCATCGGCCGCAGGACAGGGACCTAGACAATGCAGAGACTCAAATCAGGCAACGAGAAGAAACGGAAGAAAACAGGAGGAGAAATGCTACACACCTGTAGAGTGGTGATCGTAGAGAGGTCCTTCAGTCTGCCCTCCTCATCTCTCAGATTATAGCCTTCTGCTCGCTTGTCTCTCTCACTCACCTTCCACAGCTTTATGGTCTTATCTGACAAGAAACACAAAAAAAGTTATTCTTGAAGAAACAGCACTGTGTATTGGCATTGTGTAATATAAAGTTACAGTTAGCAAGCATTTCAGTTCTTACCATTGGTGGCGAGGAGGAAGTGAGCGGGGTTATGTGGAGGAAGCCAGCGAATCTTATTGATTTTCTCCTCAATCTCCAAACTCTTCAGGTAATCGAACTCAGGCTCATGACTCTGAAATGTACTATAAACATTATATTCGCCCTAAAAGAGAGAGACAGGGTAGTGACATTACTTGCATGAATGAATTTATTGTCCACAACAGAATGAAACTTCTATAGCGGGGAATGGAAACTACAACAAATATACTTTTTGCATTCCCATTTGCAAAAGGAAAAAAATCATAATATATAAATAGCATTTCTATAACTTTCCAAAAAGAGGAAAAAAATATTGAGATATTGACTTAATTAGTCAGAAGAGAGAAAGATATCAAAGCAGTGTTAACTCGTTTTATGTAATTTAATTTTAAATGTAATAACACAAAGTATAGTTTTATAAATGCACATTAATATTTTTAAGAACGGAAAAATAAAACACTTTGCTACATTCACAATATTAATAACTGTGGAAAAGCATAATCACAGTCCGTGAAAAAGGGTGCATTTGTTTTCATCTTCATTTTTGCTGCTTATTTCCTGCGTAAATATTATAACAGGTTAAAATAGGTAAATATTAAAATATTATTTATTATAATATAATTTATACTGTATATAATTATTAAAAAATAATATAAAATGAAAAAATTATTATAAGGCCCAATGAAATCTAAATCAAAGCATTGTGGTTTTGTGTGCTTCTGGGTCATCTGTATGCAAAAATTTAACAAAATAAACATAAGTTATGCACATTTAATATTTATTGGGTCTCATTGTAAAAACATGAGGGGAATGAATTTTGGTGTAAATCATTCATAAAACCATTCTTACATAAACTGTCAAATGTGACAATATACGTAAGAATGATTTTAAGAGTCATTTAACCAGATTCTGCTGGGGGTTATTTTGCACCGAGGGGCGTTTAGAATATTTTGTGGCCATAAAATGCTCCTCCCACTGTATTATAAATATTACCTGCCTCCAACTCATAACAACAAGGATATAATAGTACTGTGACGTAAACCGAAAGTTACTGACTGGAAAAAAAGAAAACAAAGAAAACAAAAAATGCTTCAGTATGTCCTGTTCCAGCTTCCTGTTTCAATAGGAAGTTTGTGAAAAAGGGAACATAAAAATGTGTTTGCCAGAGATTTGTCTGACCTGTGGTTCTCTCTGAAAGATGACAACCCTCCCACCCTTATCACCCGTGGCCAAGAACTCTCCAGTCTGGTTGAACTCCACCGTAGAGATGACATCAGCTGGATCACAGACAAGAATGAAAAAGAAATAGATTTAACTTTTTGTTTTGGTAAAATCCTGCACAGGCCTCTATTTATTGTTTAAGATCTGGGGCCGTATGTATAAAGCCGCTCAGAGTAAAATTTTAGTCCTAAGTGTGTCAGAATTCTAAGAATGACGTCATTTTACTCTTATTCCTAGACTTAAGAATAAGAGTGATTTATAAAGGTTCCTAAGTGTTAAGACTAGGTCTCAGCTCCTAAATTATTTAAGAGAGCTGAAGAGGTCTCCTAACCTAGTTGAGATGGCAGCAAAGAGGAGGAGACAAACACTTTCCAGCGAAAATATGACATATTGGACTTGTATATGATAACATGAAGTTGATAAAACGATACAAACTTGATTGTCAAGATCAAAAATCTTTTTTTTTTTTTTTGTAACTGACATAGTAAGAAATTTAATAACCTCTTCCACTCAACAAGTCAATGCTCTAACTGCAGAAATGAAAGTAGTAATTACAAAGCAGGGTCTTACATATTATGACACTAACCCCACCAAACATAACAGTGGCCAAAAGTGATGTGGAGAGTTTTTTTTTTTTTTATATGACCCCCACATTTCACTTAAACCATCAAAATACCAAGGAAAAAAAAACCCCACACAGACTAGTGTTGCGAACTGCTTTCAATTGAAATTAGCTAAAACTGGTAACTTAATGTTGCTAGATGACCTCATAAAGGTGAGTTCACTGATCTATATTTATATTTATTGGAGTGTCTAAGTGCAAATAGCCTGCCTTGTTGGTAGAGGCTATTTACACTAACTCCACCCACCAACGTGTGATTGGGCTAATCAAAATTACAAAAGACAGTCACCAGTTGTCAGTCCTAGTGGTGCAGATGATAAAATGTGTGTTCGAATCCGCCTTTTGGCAAAAAAAAAAAAAATTCTCCCTTTTCAAATTTCACATCACATCAGAAAAGCATTTATTTTCAATAAAAATGAAGGAAATAATCAAAAAGTTGAAAATAATGTATCGGGTAGGCTTAGGGTAGGTAGGGAGGGCTTTACTGTCCCAATAAGGTGGCATCCATTTAATAATTTGAATTAAAATTAAAATTTACACTCAATAACACTAATACTGATTTATAATGTACTACAATACTGAGGTGCAGATAATTGCCACTATTTGCAGTAAGTAGTATAAATGGCAGAAAATCCTGCTATTTTAATATAGTGTAAATAGAATCTGTAGCTATTTGCACTTAGTGTAAATAGCATATCACTAAAAAATACTGCTATTTTCACTTAGTGTAAATAGCATCTATCGCTAAGAAAACATGCTATTTTCACTTGCAAATAGCCGCTGCCTATATTTATATAGATCAGTGAACTCACCTTTATAACATAATGGGAGAGTCTCGGAATGTAGATAAGGTTTGTCCAAGAAATTGATTTTGTTGCTAGGCTTTTGAAAAAAAGTCTCTAAAGGGGTGAGGAAGTTACTAAATCTAGTGACAAAATCAGTAAATTGGCAATATTGGCACACTGACTACAGCATAAGTTATTAATATTTCACTGGTCCTCTTGTTTTTGCATGTGTTCATAATTTCTTTGTATGACAGCATGGCCAAAAATTATGGCCACGTTTCATTGCATTATTATCACCTATAGAACAACTGACTCTAAGCAACTATGCAATATTCTTACAAAATCTTGTAATTTATTTATTTATTTTTTTAAATTAAGGGTGAAGATATCAAATTTCCTTAGCCAGACATCACTTTTGACCACTACTATATGGCATTTTACTGACTTTCTAATTAACCGCCAAACCATATTGCAAAAACAAGCCACTTTTATGAGGATTGAGGACGTTCCTGGAGTTTTTGGAGCCATTGATGGAACTCATGTTCACATCATTGCTCTAACTGTAAATAAGGAGACATACCAATAGAAAACAAAGCATCAGTAATAATTTGTGATAATTTTGCACAATGCAAAGCATTTAAAAAAAATACATTTAAATATTAAAATATTTCAGTGTCTTAATTTTATTGTAGTGACATTAAATGATTGGTGTTGTGCTGCTGTGACTTTACATGAGCAGGCTCACTATTGGTTGATTCAGAGGTCGAGGTCAGCCATTTTGTGTTGACATCATTGTAGTCCTTAGTTCACAACACTTAAGTGTCACCTCAGTCAACACTTAAGAATCAGTCTTAGACTTTACTGAAAGTAGCTTTTAGCTTCTTTATAAAAATCTCCTACTCTTAGAAAAGTCCTACTTTTTACTAAGTATTTTTTGACACTTAAGTCAAAGCTTAAGATTATACTTAAGAGCATTTCTGAGAAGTTTTATACATACGGGCCCTGATGTGCCTCAGTCAAACACTGCTTTGCCAAAGTAAACTAATGCAATATTTCTATTTGAGCATAGATCCAAAAAACAGCATTAAAGCCACAAATACAAAGGTCAAAGAGTGTCTCTGTCTAATTACACTACTAGTCAAAAGTTTGGACATTTTTTATTATGACTAACTTTCAAATTTTAAAATAATGGGAAAGTAATCAAAACTATGAATTTGCACAAATGGAAATATGCAAATAATATATTAATCAAAATGTTAAATCAGAATGATCTTATATTTGACTTTCTTTATAGATTTCAGCTCTGTACACCAGGGCTGTTATAGTCAGTGTTGGGGAAAGTTACTTTTAAAAGTAATGCATTACAATATTGAGTTACTCCCTAAAAAAGTAACTATTTGCATTACTTAGTTACGTTTTATGGAAAGTAACGTGTTACATTACTTTTGCTTTCCTTTTTCTCAACTGGGCTCAGCTTGCTTGTATGTTTTTAATATAAAAAGTAGTGATGGGCAACGATTAATCGCGATTAATCGCATCCAAAATAAATGTATTTGTGTACATAATATATGTGTGTTTATTGTGTATATTTATTATGTATATATAAATACACACACATGCATGTATATATTTAAAGTCCCCCTGTAGTGAAAATCAAGTTTTTTATGTTATTTGTCTATATGGTGTTTTTAATGTGCTTTTAGACAAACCATGTGCCAATCCATTAATCAACACCATTGCTGAGTATTTTCAGCAATGAGCACTAATAAAAAGTTATATTTTTTAGGGAACTATTTTCGACTGTTTAGACTATTTTTGGGAAATGTAAAAGCCCTTTCACACCAAAAGTGAAATGAATATGCCTCAGACTGAAGGAAATGTAAATTCAATTGTTAACATATTTAATTGTTGACATTTAGTCAAGAACTACAGTCTGCATTACAGAGCTGTCAATCAATACATGGGAAAACAAAGTAACTGGTGTTACTTATTTGAAAAAGTAACTCAGATATTTTAATGTAAATGAAAAAGTAATGCATTACTTTACTAGTTACTTGAAAAAGTAATCTGATTACGTAACTCAAGTTACTTGTAATGCGATACCGCCAACACCGATTATAGTTAACTAAAACTAAAACCATAAAAAAACACACATTTTCGTTATACTTGAAATAAAATAAAAGTTCACATGGAAATTGAATTAAAAATAAAAAAGTACACTAGTTTTATTTCAGCTATTTGCTAAGGAAGCATTTCTCTTTTTCATTTAGTTTAACCTTATGTACTAAAATTACTAATAACAAAACTGAAATAAAAATAAAATCTAACAAAAATGACAAAAACACACAACTAAAATTTTAACTAAAATTAAATGAAAATATAAAAACTAATTCAAACTATTACAAACTAATAGTATCTGAATCATATTAAAATAACACTGCTCTCTCACAAAACATCATGAGGTGCATCCTGGGAAGGTTTTGAACAGTACTGAAGTAGTTCCCACTTGTTGACTGCTTTATATAAAGATGTTTATCATTGTCTACAAAATTAATTTCAAGCATTTCAGCAAAGCCTTACAAGAAACAAATTCAGTCAAGTGTGTCCAAACTTTTGACTGGCAGTGTAGCCACTGTGAGAGTTTGTAGCATATGATTGTGTGTGTGTGTGTGTGTGTGTGTGTGTGTGTGTGTTACCCTCTGTGTACTCTGGCTCCAAGGCTGCGAGATCTGAACAGAGAACTGGGCTCAGCATTCTGGGATGGAACCAAGGGCGGGGCTGCAGCTCTACCAATCCTGCAAAGAGGCGGAGTCTCACAATGAGCATTAAAATGTGAGTGGAAGGGTTACAACATGCTACCGGTGTTTTGATGCCTGCCAGAGAGACTCTCTCCTCTGCTGGAACGATTCCAGAAGCTCATATTCAAACACGCAGGTCACATGAGCACCAGCAGTGATAAACCACAACCATCCAGATCTTCAGAATGGTTTTGATGTCTTAAAATGGGCCTAGATTTGAGATTAGTGGATGTAATCCTATTCCACATCAATATAAACATCAGATTGTAATGGGAAAAAAATCCCAGATCTGCCAGATATGTACATAAACATCTCCATCTGGTCCATAAAGTGGATCACAAACACATTTATGCATGTAAACGTTCAGACAGCATGAATGAAAGTGAAAAACAAGACATACTTACAAAAACAACTCTTTTACCTTCTGTCACATCGCTTTGCTATCAGTCTTGTTCAGATGCTGATGTATTCATTCAGATCCATTGCTGTGTTGGTTTGTACAAAAGGTGTCTGTGAAGGTGTGTTTTTTTTTTATGGATGAGCAACACACCATCCATTTTTCATCCATCAGCGTGAAAGTCTGCTGCAAAGCGTCATGGGGTTTATGTCCACACGAAAGAGGCTGAAGACACTCTACAGAATAAAAACTTCACAATAAAAAACACTGAATCTCTTGGCTCAGTTGGGATGCATCTTCTGCTCAATTCTTTCCTGTTGGGTTTTCCTGAAATCAGAGGTAAATACATGACAGCTGGACTTGTGCGTAGGCATACTGATGTTTGTGCAAAAGAATGAGGGAGGGGTAAAATTCTGTCTATTCTGCTGCATAGACTCCTCCTCCGAAGCATATCACAGAGAGGGAGACACAGAAATGCTGAGTGACATGCTCTCGTCCAATCGTGTCACTGGTCAGGGAGTTGTGGCCAATGGGAGAGCGGCTCATCATCACATTGAGCAGCAACCCCCCACTCCAGCCTCATACTGATACAGCTACAAGAGTGGTTGCCTGGTAACCGCATCTGTCTGTGAGAGCAGAGCACAAGTCGGGGAGGAAACATGAGGCATTGCAATGGTTACATAAAGATGTGAGAAACCTCAAGAATATTCTGTAGACAGACAGAATGCACTGAAATAACTGCTTTTAGGGTTCATTTTGACAGATTTTAGCAAAACCAACTTAAATGGAAGAAATAAATTTAATTTCTTAATAATAACATTGTCACATTTGATGTCCAATGAAAATAGGTGAAGTTCCAATGAAGATAGGTGAAGTTTCAAATTAGTTGCATAGTTTATTAAACAAAGCAAACTCAGGTAATCCAATATGATAAAACAGAAGTGAAAAAGCATGCTACGTACAACCAATACCGGACACCAGGGGTGCAACGGTAGGCTACACATATTCGTACCGAAAATTTTTGGTATGGGTCTTTCGGTTTGGTATGCATGTGTACCACTGCACGAGTGGAACTTAATTGGAAACTTCCCGTTTTATATACTGTTACTTTTGATAAGAAACAAAGTCTCATCTTTCAAATTACATCCATTTTTTTCCAGGAAATTCAAACAATAAATGCCGTTTTGGCACTCGTTGATGCAGCGTAACAGATCGCTGTATAAACGCCTCAGTTCAAACGGCAGCGCAATCATCCCTTCAGCTTTACTACTAGTTGTAACGCAAAATAAACAGCCGAAAGTAAGTTGCTAGCAGCTGCCAAAGGTGGAGGAACCTGCCGATCAGGGCATCCAATCAGAAAGTGGCAGCAGTGTCCGCAACCAATCAGATGACATGCCAGCAACAGCAATGTGTAAATAAATAAATACTACATTAGCGGCGACAAAACTCAAACAAGAATGAACTTGCTGCTGGCAGGAAATGACGCACGTCCCTGGTTAAGCCTGTGATGGGCTGTATGCATCCATAGGTCTACTGGTGCTTTAGACTTTATTGTGAAACTTTAATTATTAATTATTTCTTGAATGATTAGTGTGACTTGGGAATAATGGAAAAAATGGTTGTGCTCACTTCTTACAAGAACCAGCTCAAACCTCTTTCAGTAACCACGAAGTGAAGAGAGTAAAAGAGTTTTCATAGGCCATATTCCCTTTGTTTTTGACCCAATAAATGTAACTATATATATAAAAATGACTAAATAAAAATAATAAATAAATAAATAATAATAATAAACTTTACGTCGAATACTGTGAATCCACTTGTCGTTTGATAACCAATCACATCACAACATTGCTGTCAGAGTTGTGCAACAGCCAACTGCTGTTTGCGGATACCATTGAAATGATTGAAAAGTACTGTAAACTGAGTCCTGCCTGCCTTCTCATAAGAAGAAATTTTGTCTGATTTCTTTTTATAATACAGCATTGTTTCGGTGTGAACTATAAAAATATATAAATCCAAACTGAATGCTTGATTGGAGTCACGTTGAAGATTAGCCTCTCCTCCAATGAAAAAAAGGCCTCTTGTTATTATATTCTGCATGTCAGATCATTGCACTTTTGGCTTTATGTGGGTCTTGCATACAGTCGATTCACTTCCTGACCTGCACAGAATAGCATAACTTTTCTGTTAAAATACTGCTTTTACAGACAAATTCTGTAAGGTATACACACACACAAACACACACACACACACACACACACACACACACACACACACACACACAAACACACACAGACAAAGGTGGTGTACTTGGATGGCTGATATGACTGACGGCCTACAACTGATGTGAGAAAAACTAAACTAAACTAAAACTAAATTTAATTCATTTTTAATTTGTTTTATAAAATTTGTAATAAACATTTTAAACTTACTTTATTTTTGTGCTCTGCCATATTTTCAAGTTTCATTCGCTGCATGAGTTTCACTTACTGGATGGAGGGGAGGAGTCTCTTTTCACTCAGATAAGCCTTGGGATGAAAGTGAAAATAAGAAGATCTGAGACGAGCAACACCAACATTAGGTAAAGCATGCATTTTTTTCAATATTTTGATTCATTTGCTCAGATTGTTTTTCTCCTGATGACTCTAGAATGACATTTGAACACTACTTTCTCCTTAAAGATTAGTTGTAAAGGTTGTGTGTTGGGTTGATGAAGGGTTAGCAGAGGAGCTAGACATGTGAGGTACAACACTGTTTAGCCTACATCTCTTTTTATAGCATCAAATGACGCTCTCTGTAAATGAGTTATTGAATCATTCACTCAAGTTATTAGTTTAGAAATACTGATTTACTCAGTACTACTGTGTCATTTAGAGACTTCAGGTTTGATTGGAACTGTTTTAACAAAGCAAAAATATAAGCAAATATGCAAATATTCAGTTTAGGGACTGAACAGATACATTTACTCTAAATATAACCACAATAAATAAATAAATAAAATATTGCTTAACGGAAGCATGATTGTTGGCTAAAACAGACCTTAAACATCACATAGAGATTCGAGTCTTTTTTGTAATCCATTCATTTACAAGAACAAGTGTCTGAACATATTGATGAGTCAAAACCACATGTGATATGGCAAGCTGTTTTGACTTTTATTCCTTCACAGGATATAAATTCTTGATATCAACAATTCAATTTTTACTAGTTCAAATGCTAATTCTTGATATCAGGAGTTAGATCTACTAGTAACAATGGATATCATCAGTTGATTTTGAATGGCAGCCTATGGAGACATTTAACTAGTGAAAATACAATTAAATTGTTGATATCAAGAATTAGCATTTTAACTAGTGAAAATTGAATTGTTGATATCAAGAATTAACATTGTTACTAGTGGAAATGTAATTGCTGATATCAAAAATAGCCATTGTTACTAGTAGAAATCCAATTCCTGATATCAAGAATTAGCATTTTAACTAGTGAAAACAGAATTGTTGATATCAAGAATTCATTTCCTGTGAATTAATAAAAGTCAAAACGGCTTGCCATACATGTGAAGGCATTATGCACAGATCATTGACAATGCCTATGATATAGAGGCCACCCTCCTCCCCATGACGTTTTGTGCAAACTATGGGAGTAACTTCAATTTACACTGTGATCAGCAAAAGGTTCACTGACCGCAATAGTAAGCATTTTCAAAACTGGGTACAATGAGGTGACATTATTTTACTCCTTCAACCATCGATCCTTAAAAGGAACTTTAAAAGTGTAAAAACATCCTCCTTCTATCCGCAGCAATATTACGGACGTGTTAAATGTCATTATAGTAATATATGTGACCTTGGACCACAAAATCAGTCATAAGTAGCACTGATATATTTGTAGCAATAGCCAACAATACACTGTATGGGTCAAAATGATCAATTTTTCTTTTATGCCAAAAATCATTAAGAAATTAAGTAGGCTAAAGATCATAATGAAGATATTTTGTAAATTTCCTACCGTAAATATATCAAAACTTAATCGTTGACTAGTAGTTTGCATTGCTAATAACTTCATTTGGACAACTTTAAAGGCGATTTTCTGACAATTTTGATTTTGATTTTTTTTTTTTTGCACCCTCGGATTCCAGATTTTCAAATAGTTGTATCTCAGCTAAATATTGTCCTATCCTAAGAGACATGAGGATTTGGGGAGAAAAATGAAAGATTCTTAGTGCATTCCAGGGAATTATTCATGGCAATACAAAGCAATACAGCGCAATACAAAGTAAACATGAAAAAATCAGGAGGAAAATAATGCAGCGGGATTCTCTTAACTTCTGAAAATAGAAAATAAATGCAAATGTACAGACCATTCAGTCAAATGAAGGATAACTTAAGCATTATTTGTAGTGCAATCTTATGACTGAAATGATTTGTTGCAGTCTTTTTGAGTGGAACTTCCCCAAACCGGAAGTACCTCCCATAATTTAAACCCCAGAGTAGGCTCGTTAGGAAAAAGGTGAACGCCAAGCAGATTCGATTCGTCAGGCGCAAAATAAAAATACATTATGTTATATCTATTTGTAAATATACACTTCATAAACTATATGTGCTAAATGCGATCAGTGACGCTTGTTTTCTGGCACTAAGCTTTGGCTGATAAGAAAGAGAAGACGTGTAAAGACAAGATACTCTCTTTATGTTTAAAGATGCCAAAACCCGCTGATGTGAAGATAACCACACCATTATACCAACAACAGCAGCAGTATGAAGTCTCCAAGTTCCTGAACACCAAGCCATTGGTTTTAGGGGTAAAACAAACTTATCACCATCGGTGTTGGTTTGTGTACTTTTAGTTTGTATGTTCTTATTTTCCTGTTTAGTTCGCTTCCTTTGATTCCATGGTTTTCTTTTAATCTTGTTTGATGCCTCATTTATCTTTGCATTAAATGCACTTTCTCAGTTGTCAAGTATTGTGTTTATGTGTCTTTGTAAAGCTGTCCTGTTTCTGTCTTCTCCTATGTTCATTTTTGCTGTTTTGGTATATAACTAAGCTGCATTTAGATCCACATCTCTGCTTTTTGCTTCACCTGTGTGTATGAATTAACAGGCACATCTTATGTTTTTGTATCATAGATTTTGGAAATATTGTTAGCCTTACTGGGACTCGGTTTGACGATCTGGAATGAGTGTCTTTTTCTTCTTTGGTCACCAATCATTGTAAGTAAATCACTTAAATATCAATACAACATTATACAGTGAACAAATACTGAATTTTGTTCCGTTTCTATTCTGCAGTTCATTATAATTTGAGCTATAACAGTCTCGGCTGCACACACACGTAAACCATGTCTGGTTAGTGTCAACTTTACTGTCTTGAGACGAAGCAATATGTTTAAGAAAAACAACATTAGTTGAATTTGATTATTTATTTATCTGCTTATTTGTATTGTAGGTCAAAACCTCACAAATGATCAGCTATGTAAATTTTGCAATAGCTGCATTCTCCCTCTATTCTCACTGTTTTTTTGTTTGGGTAAGTGATTATATTGCCTACAGTGTGTGTGTATGTCTAGTACAGTGGTTCTCTGATCTTTACTTCCGAGTCTACAATCCACCATGCCTAAACAGAGAGTTCTGATGAGGGGGGTTAAAAACAGGACAGAAAATAGCTTATTACTTCTAAATTATGATGTTTTTTGATGTAAAAATCTTGATAACATGTTAAGTGATCCTCAGAGAACAGTACAAAATAAAAAAACAGAGGCAGTTCATGACCCCCTTTAAATTACATTTCTGAAGGCAAAAGAGGGTCCAACCCTGAACTAGAGCAAGGTGTACCTAATAAAGTGGCTAGTGAGATTATATCATACAATACATGCCAAATTTTCCTGGATGAACCATTAGAGAAACAAGAAGATGCAGCTATGGAAAAGGAGTCAGTTAAACTTTGCAAGAAACCATCAGGACCATTTTACAATGGGGTCTATAGCTTATACTAAACCTCTGTTTCGTTTAGTTAAATGTACGATACTTGCATTGCCTTGGTCGTTGAAGAGTGTCCGGATGCAGTCTCGGATGAAAGTCTTGATGGTTTCAAGGTTTGGACTTGCAATCACGTTCTTCCGGGTTTGAAAAGTGATGAACTCCAAAGATGTTCTGACTCGATGGTGATTGGGAGTTTCTTCCCAGGTGGAAAGTGAAGAGCTAAGAGATACAACAGCTGAGATCCTAGGATCTTTGATGAACGGAAAGTCAAGGCCGCAGCATGGCACAAACTTAAGGGTTCTAGAAGAGTTCTAGCTCAGCATCCCCATCTTCTCAGAATCTAAAAGAACGGCTCTGGGACTTAGCAACCAGAAGATGGGAAGGTGATGAGAGACGAGTGAAGAGACTAAAAAAAGCAAACTGAGGTGGCTCACTGAAGTGAGGCCCTTTAAGTTCTGTGGAGGTCACACCTCTTGGGGGTAAAAGAACCAATGGGGATCTTACACTTTCGGAGGGAATGTTTACAACTCTTTGTCTTCGAGCATGGTAATTTGCATGTGTAACTGGATTGGGTGTTCTTGAAAAACTACTAAAGATTCTTAGAACACTAATATGTTGCATAGGTATCAACTTTATACTATATACTCTCATTTAGATCATCAGAAGACGAATTCAAAGAGACCAAACATGGTACAGGTGAGATTATATGAATGAGTGGTTCTTTAAGCATGCATAAAACAGTATACAATACAAAAGACAATATACAAGAACAGTAATAATATACACTCACTGGCCACTTTATTAGGTACACCTTGCTAGTACCAGATTTTGGTCCATATTGACAGTTGCTGCAGATTCGTCAGCTGCACATCCATGATGTGAATCTCCCGTTCCACCACATCCCAAAGGTGCTCTATTGGATTGAGATCTGGTGACTGTGGAGGCCATTTGAGTAAAGTGAACTCATTGTCATGTTCAAGAAACCAGTCTGAGATGATTTGAGCTTTGTGACGTGGCTACTTCCAGCAGGATAATGCACCATCACAAGATGGGTACACTGCAGTCATAAAGGGATGGACATGGTCAGCAACAATACTCAGGAAGGCTGTAGCGTTTAAACGATGCTCAGCTGGTACTAAGGGGGCCCAAAGTGTGCCAAGAAAATATCCCCTACACCAGTGGTTCCCAACCACGTTCCTGGAGGCCCCCCCAACACTGCACATTTTGCATCTCTCCTTTGTCTGACACATCCATTTCAGGTCTTGGAGTCTCTTCTAATGAGCTGATGATCTGAATCAGGTGTGTTTGATTAGGGAGACATGGAAAACATGCAGTGTTGGGGGGCACCACCACCAGCCTGAACCATTAGACAAGGGAGGATGGATCCATGCTTTCATGTTCTTTAAGCCAAATTCTGACCTATCAGATATACAGCAGAAATCGAGACTCATCAGATGAGCAACGTTTTTCAATCTTCTATTGTTTGGTGAGCCTGTGTGAATTGTAGCCTCCGTTTCTTGTTCTTAGCTGGCAGGAGCGGCACCCGGTGTGGTCTTCTGCTGCTGTAGCCCATCTGCTTCAGGGTTCGACATGTTGTGCGTTCAGAGATGGTATTCTGCATACCCTGGTTGTAACGAGTGGTTATTTGAGTTACTGTTGCCTTTCTATCATCTCTAACCAGTCTGTCCATTCTCTTCTGACCTCTGACATCAACAAGGCATTTTCGTCCACACAACTGCTGCTCACTGGATATTTTCTCTTCTTCGGACAATTCTCTGTAAACCCTAGAGATGGTTGTGCGTGAAAATCCCAGTAGATCAGTAGTTTTTCAAATACTCAGACCAGCCCGTCTGGCGCCAACAACTATTCCATGTTCAAAGTCACTTAAAGTTCACGTAGGCAGGATCAAAGCCAATCAAAATGAATAATCCCCCACATTTATTACACAATTCTAGGTAATTGTGTGCTTCTAATATTATAGCAACAGTTTGGACAGGGCTCTTTTCTATTCTAACATGACAATCCCTCTGTGTATAAGGCAAGGTTCAAAAAGAAATGATTGATTCAGTCAGAGTGGAAGAACTTGACTGGTCTGCATAAAACCAAGTCCTAATCCCAGTTTAACACCTCTGGTGTGACTGTAAATGCACCCTAGTATGTTATTGCAGAACAGGAGGCTGCCGTTTCAGGACCACATTTCTAAGACCCTATTTTTTGTGACAGCACCATCTAGCCAATTGTACTCCAACAGAGGAGACCTGATTCAAATGTCAAATAAACAAATGTAAAGACTAGATCCATGGGAACTATTCATTTTTTATCTTTCCATCTTAGTTTTAATTTAAGAACTGGCGTGAACTTGAGTGTTCCAGGGGGTGTCAGCAACCTCCATTTAGCTTATTTAGCTGTGCAAAACAGTTCATTGTACTGCTGATATTTATATTCAAATTATTTTACATTTATTAACATACTAATAAACACACTAATTTGTAGCGCAATTATTTTACTGTTTACTGACCTTGTTGTGTGTCGCACATCAGATGTGAAGTGCTGCGGCTAATGAACTTAAGTCTCGCAAAGACACAATCTTTCTTTCCAAGAAAACTGAATTTAAAAGCAGAGTATAGACTATATATTACAATATATTATATGTTAAATTAAATTAAGTTAATTATTTCAAGAGGGTTAAAAATGGTTATCTTTAGGGTTAGGAGTTGGCTAGGACAATAATTAGGCATAAGTGTATAAGCTACAAGTAAACAACTACATATTTCCTTAAAAAATAATATAGAATTGAATAGCAAGTATTATAAAATACTATGACATTTTAAACAATTTAAAGACATTTTAAAATAGACAAACATTTTAATCTGTTAATTTGTTAATTCAATATTTGTATTAATAATTTGTAATTAATAATTGTGTTAATTAATATTTGTATCATGTTTGCTGCTTGGGTTTCACCTACTTGCTGGAGGGGAGGAGTCTCTTTTGCACATATAAGCCTTTGGATGAAAGTGAAAAAAAGAAGATCGGCGACAAGATCAACAGCAAGCTTAGGTAAAGCATTCTCAGTACCAGTTTTGGGCTAGTTACTCAAAAAAATTAATTTATTAATTTATTAATATTGTTACTTATTACTTTCTGGCAACAGTAATTAGTTACATTACTATTCTTTCTTTGCCACAAAATTCTTCTAAAATGTTACTAACAATATATTTCTGTATAACAATAAATATTTCATTGTTCAGATCATTTTTTCTCCTGACCAAATCAATGCAATGGCAATATTTCCATCCACTGAATGTAAGGTTTTTCATATTCCAAGTTTGCCTGCTGCACTGGTGGCTTCATGTGCCTGTGCAAATCATGAAAATTATGAAAATAAATCTAGGAATTATTAGATTGTTGGATTTGAAATCAATAGGCGTTGAGGCATCAAAAGTAACTAAGTAACTAGCTGTTTTATGGATGGTAATTGTAATATTATTACTGGAAACTTATTAGTAATTAGTTACACTACAGTTACTGCAAAAATTAATATTATTACTATAACTAGTTACTGCCCAACACTGCTCAATATTATGATTCATTTGCTCAGAATTGTTTTTCTTTACATACAGATGTGAAAAACATTCAAGGCTGTAGTTGACATTTGAGAACTACATCCTCCTTAAAGATTAGCTGTAAAGGATGTGGTTTGAGGGTTGGCAGAGTAACTAGCTAGACATGTGAGGTACAACACTCTTTGGCATATGTATCTTTCATAGCATCAAATGACCGTCCCTGTAAATGAGTTATTACATCATTCACTCAAGTGATTAATTGAGACATTTATTCAATCAGTACTACTTTGTGTCGTTTAGAGATGGAACGGTTGATTCTGCAAGACAGTCTTTGATTCAGATTTGACTGGAACTGTTTTAGATTTAACAAAGCAAAAATAAGCATAGTATTTTGCAAATATCTAGTTTCGTAACTGAACAGATACATTTACACTAAGTATATAAACTAAATATAAACTAAATATTTACAAAAATTAAAATATTGCTTAATTATTATAACTGAGAAATACTGATTGTTGGCTAAAATAGACCTTAAATGTCACATAGAGTTTTGAGTCTTTTTGTAATCTCTTCATTTACAAGAACAAAGTGTCTGAGCATACTGATGATCAGTGACGGTGTCATAGGCTTGCATTCAGTAGCCATCGTGACTCTCGAGAGCCAAGCAGATTCATTATAGGCACAAAATAAAAATACATTATGTTATATCTGTTTGTAAATATACACTTCATAAAATTGATGTTCAAAGTGAGATCAGCTTTGGCTGATAGGAAAGAGAAGACGTGTAAAGACAAGATACCCTCTGTATGTTTAAAGATGCCAAAACCCGCTGATGTGATGATAACCACGCCATTATACCAACAACAGCTGCAGGATGAAATCTCCAAGTTCCTGAAGATCAAGCCACTGGCTTTGGGGGTAAAAAAACAACAACAAACTTGTCACATTCTGCATTGGTTTTTGGTTCTGTTTGTATATCTTATTTTCCTGTGTTTAGTTCCTGTTTCCTTTGTTTCTATTATCATTTTGTTTAAGTCCTCATTTGTATTAAATGCACTCAATTTTCTCAGTTGTTTGGCAAGTATTGCGTTTGTTTGTTTGTAAAACTGTCCTGTTTCTGTCTTCTCCTGTGCTAATCTTTGTTATTTTGGTAAATATACCAAGCTGCATTTAGATCCACATCTCTTCTACTGGCCTTACCTGTGTGTATGAATTAACAGGCACTATATTGTATGTTTTTGTATTGCAGATTTTGGAAATATTAATAGCCTTATTGGGACTCAGTTTGACAATCTGGAATGAGAGTTTTTTCGTTCTCTGGTCACCAATCATTGTAAGTCAATCATTTCAGTATCAGTACAACATTATACAGTGAACAAATACTGAATTCTGTTCCATTTCTATTCTGCAGTTCATTATAATTGGAGCTATAACAGTCTCGGCTGCACACACACGTAAACCACGTCTGGTTAGTCTCAACTTAACTGTCTTGAGAAGAAGCAATATGTTTAAGAAAAAAACATTAAGGGAATTTTATTTATTTGTTTGTTTGTTTGTTTGTATTGTAGGTCAAAACTTCACAAATGCTCAGCTATGTGAATTTTGCAATAGTTTCTTTCTCCCTCCGCGCTCACTTTATTTTCATTCTGGTAAGTGGTTACATAGCCTACAGTATGTGTGTTTATGTCTAGTAGGGTTGGGTAATGACACAAATTTCAAATAAATTTTGATTCACAAGCTTGCGATTTGATTTGAAATACTCAAAATCTTGTTACAACCGAGATATGCAGAAGAGCATCTCTGAATGCACAACACGTCAAACCTTGAAGCAGATGAACTACAGCAGCAGAAGACCATATTGAGTGCCAATTCTGTTGGCTAAGAACAGGAAACTGAGGCTACAATTCATACAGATTCACCAAAACTGGACAATAGAAGATTGGAAAAGGCTTGCTGGTCTGATGAGTCTGGATTTCTGCTGCAACATTCGGATGGTTGGGTCAGAAGTTGGTGCAAACAACATGAAAGCATGGATCTATCCTGCCTTATATCAACAGTTCAGGCTGGTGGTGTAATGGTGTAGAATATATTTTCCTGGCACACTTTGGGCCCCTTTGTACCAATTGAGGATTGTTTAAACGTAGGGGCTTTTGCACCGGAGGAACCTTTTCATAGAACTATTGGCGGAAGTTCCTGCTTTTTGGCGTGTTTGCACCACAGGAACGGTTTTAGTTCTAGGAACTCCGTTTGGGGGGACTAAATTAGCTCCTACTTCAGACTAGGGTCTAAACAGTTCTATAGGAACTACCACTGACGTAAGAATACACTGATTGCATTCCTTCTGCATTATCACAAAACCCACGACACAACAAAAACAGCTCCAATCACGGCATCCTCCATTCACCAGTTGTTGACGTTTGTAAATGTTGCGAATAAAGACGTCACTATCAGCTGCTTCAGAGTTCCTGTTGCCAGTGCGAATGCAACCAGGAAAACGGCCCAAGGGAGAAATTGGTTCTCTAGGAACCAACATGCTGACTAGTTCCTAGAACCATGTGGTGCGAAAGCCCCTCATCACAGTTTACCTGAGTATTGTTACTGACCATGTCTATCCCTTTATGACCACAGTGAGCCCATCTTCTGATGGCTAATTCCAGCAGGATAACACACAATGTCACAAAGCTCAAATCATCTCAAACTGGTTTCGTAAACATGACAAAGAGTTCACTATACTCAAATGGCCTCCACAGTCGCCAGATCTCAATCTAATAGATCACCTTTGGGAAGAACTGCATGATGCTATCATGTCAATAAGGACCAAAATCTCTGATTAATATTTCCAGCACCTTCTTGAACCTATGCTGCAAAGAGTTAAGGCAGTTCTGAAGGCAAAAGAGGGTCCAACCTGGTACTAGAAAGGTGTACCTAATAAAGTGGCCAGTGGTTGTATAATCATACAGTACATGGCAAATTTTCTCAATGGAAAAAAAAGCTCTCAATTAATTCTGTAAACCAGGGAGTCAGTTGGTACTATAATAGAAGGCTAAATGTAACTGATTTGTATACAAACACTTAAATTAGCTTTTCTAATAATAACAGTGTGCAATTACTACTCCAATTCGTTTTTCAAAGTACAAACATTAATGGTGGCTGATATTTTACGGATTTATTCAAACATACATTAAGTATTAAAGAACAGTAGAATATAGTGCATATATTTATCAAAATGCTCCACTCCAGAGTAACCTATTTTTTTCCAGCTGAGTAACTAGTTTATGGCCATTGGCTTTTCTGAGGTAAACATTATGTGATATATTGTTTATAAGCTGTTTATTGACGTCTTTCTGCAATTGAAACACAGATTGAGCGTCTATATGAGACATGATAAGGATTCTCGTGTTGTAACTAGTAGTAAAGTGGAAGAGCTGATCGGTTCAGATGACAGAGTTCATTGTGATTGGTTAAAATAGAGAACTCAATATTTTTACCCAGCCCTAGTGTCCAGATTAAAATTATTTACCTTTTTTTCCCCCCTCAAACTTAAATAGAAGTGCTTATATATTGTGACACTGATAGTCTACAACAGTTTAACATACACTCTAAAAAATGCTGGGTTAAATACAACCCAGCGCTGGGTAAAATATGGACAGAACCAGCAATTGGGTTGTTTTGACCCAGCGTTTGGGTTACTCTCCAGAAGGTTGGGTTTAACATTTAACCCAACTGCTGGGTCAAAAAAACCCAATTGCTGGTTCTGTTCATATTTAACCCAATGTTTTTTAGAGTGTAGCAGTGCCTGATCTGTCTTTTAAAATATTTAGATGTGGCAACTGGTTTTTGATTCATAGTTATATTTTAATTCTGTTTCTCTATTAATTAGGTTACTTCAGATGTGTCCTTCTATGTCCTTGTCGCCTGTGATATTCTGATCTTCATCTTCTCTCTTGCTGTTGCCGTAACCTCTTGTTCCTGTTGCTGCACACCAAAGGTAAACCTCATCAACAGTTTAAAACATTCTTCTCAAAAAAAAAAAAAAAAAAAAAAATCAGATGAAATAGATGTATAACAAACATCATATTGGTTCTCTCTCAGTCAACCCCTGTCATGGTCAGTTATGTAACTACATATTTGCCTGTCAACCACAACATGCAAATGGGCCAGCCGGACCCCTCTTCAGTGACCCAACCCATTAGTTCGGTCATGTACGTACTGCCAGCAGCATATGTCCCGGTCCCATCTGCGCCTCTGCCAAATTACGATCCCGTCCCCAATGCATCTCCACCAGTGTACAGTCCAGTACCAGCTACACCTCCATCCAACTACAACAAAGTCTCAGGTGCACTTCCACCAAACTACGGTCCAGTCCCAAGTGCACCTCCACCAGCATATGAGGTAATTATGGTCATTTTTGAGTAACTGTTGGCCTACTAAATCAGAAAATATATTTGAAAACTGTTCATACACATCAAAATCCTATAAATAATCTCCACCTGCTTGCTAACCTGCTGTAATTGCTGTACTGCACAGCTCTGATACACAGTGTTCTGTTATTGCAGCATGAAGATTTACAGACAAGCAGATGAATAATATCTCAGCTGAAAATGGGAATGTTTAAAGTACACAATTACACAATTATTGTGTTATGGCGAATGGAAAGCCAAAAATTATACTTATAAGTTTGTAAATCAAATGGATGAGAAACATGCAACAGTCTTACGTTTTCATTATGTTTCATTCATTATGTTTTCCCCCAAATGTTTAATGTTTTGTTTGATTTGATTTTACATAATAAATAGTTTTTTGTTTGTTTTCTTAATTTATGTGCAGTTTTTTTGTAATTCAACACAGTAGACAGCACAATGGAAATTCCACATGATCGATTCAGCCCAGCATTTACAGACTGAGACTTAACATTTAAAATCCTTTCAAGGTGTTTAGTGTGTACTTTTAAAGAAAAAGTAATGTTTAAATTTATATCACTCAAACAAGTGGTTTGCACAATCAAGTTATGAATCGACTATTCATTAACCTCTAGAATTATGGTCTCTTGAAAATAGACTGACAATTTTATAATTAGGGGTTCAAGCGCGTAGCGCTGAAATCCTATTGTAATTGTTAGAATGGTCACGGATGAGCGATTTCCATGTAAAACTGATCGTGCGGACCAAACCGTAAGTCGTAGAGACTTGAAACTTGGAGGGATGGTAGTACTCACACCGTCTACTATGTGACCGAGGCTCGCCCCAATCGGCCTGACAGGGGCGCTACAGCGATCGAAAGTACGAAATTGCTCGTAACTCCTAAACCATCCGTCGCAGGCTCAAGCGTCTTATGTCACTGGAATCCTTGGCTCACGCCGGACAAAACGCATGCCTCAGATTCGATCGTGAGCCTGGTGAAATATTCTAGGTCCTATAGGTTTTTCGCCCAATCGGAACCAAACCAGTGCAGAAATATTCTCTGGAGAGGGAATATCAATAATTATCAAAAAAAAGTTGAACTTTTGACTCACGGTCGCAAAAGGGCGCCAAAATGTCCGTAAGGGGCGGGGCCACTTTTACTAAAATGGCTATAACTCATGAACGGAATGAGATATCTTCACCAAATTCGGTACACGTGTGTATGAGCTCAATCTTTGGTCAAGTAAAAAAAAATTGTGCATCTTGGCCACTTGGTGGCGCTATAGTATGGAAAAAAACATAAAAACAGCTATAACGACGCAACCATTAGTCCAATCGACTTGAAAATTGGTATGCAGTGTCTTTGTCCAAAGTGGCACAAGTGTCTATAAGGACATTCACGTATCTCAAAAAACATGGCCGTCATCGGCCAATGAAGTTTGCGCACCTATATTAGACAAGGTTAACGGAGGTCGATCGGAGCAAAACTTAAGTCTGACGCTTCTGACTCACAGCTTGTAAGTACATTTCTGCCACTGACGATTCAAATGCAAGTTTTGAGCAGTGTAGAGCAGTGCTTGTTGTTTGTCGTTTCTCCGATCACAAATGCAGACATGTATTGTTTACGTGGCGCGATGCGACGCGTAAAAAGACCGTATAAGTCATTATAATCAGTAATTATGTGCCCACTGGATGCAACAAATGCCTCGTTTGTAATGGGTTTTATTGTTTTTGTGTGGTCGCGCCGTGAAACGCCATCACAATACGGTGAGGGGCGTAACATTTCCGTCTCACGCTTGAGGTATTCGGCCAATCACAACGCACCGGATAGCTGGCCAATCAGAGCATGCCTCGCTTCTCAGAACGATGTGTTTTGTAAAAATCGACGCGTTTCAGAAAGGCGGGGCTTAGAGGAGCAACAATAATGTACAGTATGTGGAAAATAATGTGTTTTTTGAACTTTAAACCACATAAACACATTGCATTACACCAAATACACAAAATAATGTTCTTTTTAGCAACATCATATGACCCTTTAAATAAAAATTTTTATGTTTAATATAAGCTACTTTGTCATTGTAGTAGGCTATTGCTGATGTTGTGTGTGGGATTTTTTTTTTCATTAAGAGTAATACTGAAACAACCTTAAGCATTAATGTTGTTCCAAGAATAGGAACGTTAAAGATCAAAATAAGCGCTGCAGATGCGAGAATGTGAGATTGGTTGCTGCTGAGGTACGCTCTAGATCTTTCTCTGTATCTTTGCAATGGCTGTAGAAATGGCCGTCAATTCTTGATTTGGGTAAGGCACAGACATGTTACAGGTAATAATATGATTAAAAAAGTCATGGCAACAAATGATTTCCTAAGTCAGTTTAAGTTGAAACGACTTTCACAATAAATTTGATTCAACTTAATTCATGTTGTACTGTTGCTTATTGTCTTGTAGGCTTAGGCTTCATTTTTCTATTAATTTTAATGAATATACAAATTAATAAAATGAGTTTTATTTATTTTCTGTCACAAAATTTTCATTTAGCAGGGCTCTAGACTCATTCTCCCCACTGGTCGCACTTTTGCGACTAACTTTCAGTTGGTCGCAGGAGCACATAATTTGGTCGCAATTTTTTTTTTTTTTGCTACAACATTTGATTAATCAATGCATGCTGATGAACTTTTATCATAGTTTATAGTTATGTGATAACGAAAGTGTTCAACATTCAACCCGTTCTTTTTCATCAGTATTATTTGTGATTTAAATTTTTCCTTTTTTCGTGCGCTTTCACTTTCACTTTCAAATTCGCCATCTTGGTGTCATGTTTTACAAGAAAAGATAATTGTCTGTTTTGCTTATGTCTATACACCTTTCACTTTTTAAGACTAAAACAAAAGATGGATTCACTGTTATTCTTAATTAAAAAGCACAACAACAACAAAACAGTAGGTTACAATTACAAACTATATACACTATATTGCCAAAAATATTGGGTCACCCCCTTCTAATGAACAGGTTTGACTACTTTAGTAATTTCCATGAGTATAAATCTTAATGTTTAAGCATATAATGATATTCTAGGAAATTGTGTGCTTCTAATTTTATAGCAAAAGTTTGGACAGGACCCTTTTCTATTCTAACATGACAATGCCCTCTGTGTATATAAAGGTTCAAAAAGAAAACATTGATTCAGTCAGTGGAAGAATCCCACTGTCTGCATAAAACCAGAGGTGTTAAACTGGGATTAGGACTTGGTTTTATGCAGACCAGTCAAGTTCTTCCACACTGACTGGATCAATCATTTTCTTTTTGAACCTTGTCTTATACACAGAGGCATTGTCATGTTAGAATAGAAAAGGGTCCTGTCCAAACTGTTGCTATAATATTAGAAGCACACAATTCCATAGAATATCATTATATGCTTAAACATTAAGATTTATACTCATGGAAATTACTAAAGTAGTCAAACATGTTCATTAGAAGGGGCGACCCAATACTTTTGGCAATATAGTGTAGCTTACATAACATTTATTAACAAAAACGAATAAGATGAGGCATGGCATAGGACACATCACAGAATGTTTAGCAAACACTGAGGAATCAAATAAATAATAATATTAAAAAAAACTAAGATAACAAACTTTTCAAAACGAAAACAAAAAGAAAAGTAAAACTAAACTGCTGTCCCTGACAGGACTTTTTAAAAGTCATTTTAACAGTTACAGAATGATAAATGTGTTTGATTACAATGCAGTGATTTAAGCATTTACAGAAAGATATACAGGTGCATGTGCATATACAGGTTTTGCATTAATTTACTGCCACCTTAATTTTTTCATGACTAATTACCACATTTTAAATAATGTGAACGTCATCATATGAAATAACACAAACAGAAATATGGAAATGAAGTTGTAACTAAAATGTTAAATTAAAATGAGTTTATATTTGAGCTTAATTATCTAGATTCCAGCTCTGCTGATATTAAGCATTTGATATTCAGCATTTCATATCCTGTTCATGAAATAAAATGAAGACTGCTTGAATTTTATTTTCAGCTGCTGAGGTCTGGCTTTGGGACCAGAGGACATAAGGTGTTGAGTTTAATTCACTTCCTGACCTGCAGAGATAGCAGTAGCATCTGTAATGCTTCATAATGAGATGAAATGATGTGGTGTAGGCTACTGGTGGTATACAGATATGCTGCAATTGGTGATGTGAGAAAAAAGCACATGTAAAGATTTTTAATTCCAGTGTAACTGGAGTTTCAGACGTGCTCTGAGTTTCTCTTACACTGGAGGGGAGGAGTCTCTTTTCACACAGACAGACCTGGATGAAAGTGAAAATGAATATAGCAAGATTCAAGAGCAACGCCAACATCAGGTAAAGCAATCTCTCAATACAATAATTAATTCGCTCAGAATGTTACTTTTACATACGGCTTCATGGACTCTAGAATTATAATGAGCGCAACGTTCTCCTTAAAGAAAGGTCGTGTTGGGTTGGTGCGGTTTGGCAGAGGATGGCTAGAAGAGATAAGTTATAACCTCTATTTAGCCTTGTCTATATATAGCGTCAGATTTCTGTGGGTTATATTATACGGGACAACTTTTTGAGCAATGTTGCTCAACATTTCTCAAAAAGTTGCTCTCTTGTATCATCACCTAACCTTTCATTAAATCATTCACTCAAGTGATTAGTTTAATAATACTGATTCATTTAGTAAAGAAGCACCACGTGTTGCTTAATTCTGCGATTCAGTCTGTTGATTCAGCTTTGATTGAAGCTGTGTTCGATTTAGTGAAGTATAGACCGAGGAATCAGTAATAACGAATTTCGAGACTGAACAGATATGTATGATACATGTAGCTAACTACATGCCATTCAGACTCTCAGTGAATCTTTCTGTTTTATGTTTATTTAGGTGTAAGAACAAGCGTCCGAACGAACCGATTCACTAGAACGAATCTGCGTTTCGAAGTTAAATTCATATAGTTTTCACGTGACATTGGAACACGCGCACCTGGAAGCTTTCCTCCACTGTCCGCCAGTTAAGGATTATATTAAATAGTAATATATTGAGACAGCGATATTAAAAGGCCAAAATCAGTACACCTTACTGCAGATGCATACTTTGTGCAAAGCAAGCAGATAAACCCAGAATATAAAGTTTCACATTAAGTATTTTCCCATAGAAAACCATTATAATTTTTTTTAAGCGCATTGCATTCATATTCCAGGTTCATCTGCTTCTCTTCATAAAGTCTACATCATCAATTAAGTGTATACTGAATGTCACGCTATTTTTAGTGATTGAAATATTGCGGCGGGTGCTTTATGGATTACAAACCATGGCATTTTGTCACAGTAAGGGTGTATTTTCTTTTCTTCTCTTGTGAGAGGTGATCTAAACAGATGGCAAATTGACAGGCTTGCGCTGCAGTTCTATGGACGTTTTGCCCTCCAGGTCTTTGAGCCAGTCACGTGACTGGAAGCTATGAATACCAGAGAGAGCGCGAGAGAGAGACGAAAAGTTTGTTTACGGTACATACAGAGCGACGAAAAGTTTGTTTACGGTACATACAGTAATACGAATGTGACATTAAAATTGTGAGCGTTGCGCTACATCGCTAATCGTTGGGGGAAAAGTGGCTAGTACTGGAAAAGTTTCGGTTTATTTTCCTTGTCATCCACTGACTTTGCATACACTCTTTAACCATAGATCGTTAAAGCGGATTTGTTACAAGTGTCAATAAATAAACATTATGTTTTATCAAATTGTAAAAATACACATTATAAACTATGTATACACACCTATTTTGCCACCTTTCCTCAGACCATATTAGTAGGCTATATTCAGGTGATGCTGACAGGAGGGACTGTCTTTGCCCCTGGTTTAACTATGGGCACATTTGGCACATTTTCTAATATGAAACAAATGTAAATTTGATTTAATAATAGGCTAATTAACCCTGGCTGGGACATAGAGTGTCCAAAGCCGAAGAAACACCCAGTTACATATATTCAACTCCACTTAATCAACTCGTCGTTTAAAGGCATATCACTGTATATATCAGCACATCTGTGACAACCTGTGGCTTCATGACCATATTACAGCCATACTGATAGTCAGCATTCTTTGGTCATGTGATACTGGGTAAGCATACAGGCTATGATTATGACTGACAGGATAATGTTGCAGCGTCAACATTCTTCAACTTCATAGTAACACTTTCTCATTGTTATTGAGCAACTCTTCAGGTAAATCCTGATTCCCAGCTTAAAGAATGAAAGAGTGATCAGTGAAATCTGGTTTCTCGACACTCAGTAAGCTTTGGCTGACAAGAAAGATAAGACGTGCAAAGACAAGATACTCTCTTTATTTTCAAAGATGCAAAAACCCGCTGATGTGATGATAACCGTGCCAGTATACCAGCAACAGCAGTATGAAGTCTCCAGGTTCCTGAGGATCAAGCCACTTGCTTTGGGGGTAAACGCACACTGTTCCACAACAAGAGAAGTATTCAGCGTGTATGAAGAAACAGGCACTATATCTTATGTTTTTGTCTCACAGGTTTTGGAACTATTGCTAGCCTTATTGGGACTCTGTTTGACAATCTGGAATGTTCGTTTTTCTCTTCTCTGGTCACCAATCAGCGTAAGTCAATCATTTCAGTATCAATACAACATTATACAGTGAACAAATACTGAATTCTGTTCCATTTCTGTTCTACAGTTCATTTTAACTGGAGTATTAACAATCTCAGCAGCAAGAACACGCAAACCATGTCTGGTTAGTGTCAGTTTTCAAAATTTTTAAAAATGAATTTGCGTAAGGGGAATTTTATACGTTTCTTTAAACCAGATCTTCTGTACTACAGGTCAAATCCTCACAAATGCTCAGCTATTTAAATGCGGCAACAGCTGCTCTGTCTCTCCGCTTTCACTTTTATTACACTTGGGTAAGTAGTTGCTTTGAAACTCACACATGTACAAAATATATGTTTAGATAAAAATGATTTCGATGAAAGTGCTTTTATATTGTGACGCAAATAGTCTACAACAATGTGACATAGCCCATCCTCTATACTGTTTAGATTTGGCAACCGGTTTTTGATTCATATTTTAGTTCATAATCACTGTGTGTCTATTATTTTATCAGAGTGTGACCTGCTTTCTCCTTATGGCCTGTGATATTCTCATCTTCATCTTCTCTGTCACTGTTGCTTTAACCTCCTGTTCCTGTTGCTGCAGACCAAAGGTAATCATCATCAAGAGATTCAAACTTTCTCATCTTGAAAAAATGAATCACATAGATGTGTAACAAATATCATGTTGGTTCTCTCTCAGTCAAGACATGTCGAGATCAGTTATATGAACGCAGATTTGCCTGTCAACCATATTGTGCTAATGAGCCAGCCGGACCCCTCTGCAGTGGTACAGTCTGTTAGTTCAGTCATGTACGTGCTGCCGGCAGCACATGGCTCAGTCCCACCTGTGCCTTTGCCAAATTACAGTCCAGTACCATCTATACCTCCACCAGCCTACGACCAGGTCTCAGCTGCACCTCCACCAAACTACGGTCCAGTCCCAAGTGCTCCTCCACCAGCATATGAGGTAATTATGAGCATTTTTGAGTAACTGTCGGAAATCTATTTATAATTTAGAATGGTTCAATCCTATAAATAATCTCCACCTTCAATCATATTTGCTTGCTAACCTGCTGTAATGCACAGCTCTGATATATTGTGTTCTGTTATTACAGTATGAAGATTTACAGACCAGAAGATGAACTCGGACACAAATGGGGATATTTGATGTTTACACAATTTATGGTGTTGGACTATGGTGACTGAAAAACCAAAAATATATTTATAAATGTGTAAATAATTTGTAAATAATTATATTATTACAATATAACAAATAAATTATTTTTGAAAACCAAATCTGTGAATGCATGTTGTAAAGGAATTTTGTGATGAACTCAGAAGTCATGCAAAATTAGTTTATTATTTAAAGACTACTTAAAAACAACTAAATTAGTTAGTTCTGTCCTCTTTAACGTGCCTTAGATGTAACAAACGTGGATGAGAAACATGAATGAGGGTTTTTCTTGTTTCATTTTGTTTATTAGGTTTTTTTTTTTTCCAAAATGTTTAATGGCAATTTTAACATTTCCAAGTCAAACGCTCAGTAGACATCAAGGAAATTTCTAAATTCTAATGTTTGTATCACTCAAACAAATGGTTTGCAAAATCAAGTTATAAACTGATTATTTATTACCCGCTAAAATTATAATCTCTTGAAAACAGGTTTCACATTTTATATATAAGTTTGGCTTTGAAGCTAATAAAATCAGTAAAAAAAAAAAAAGTTCACATAACTTACTATAAATTAGATGATTATCTGATTGCATAGAAGAGTCATTAAAAAATGATCCAAACTTTGTTCTCACAAGCAGTGTTAATTTAGTATAACTAAGATACCAATATAGTTTTTGTTAATATTTTGAATTTGATTGTTATATTTTATGTTTTCGTTTTCATTGTAATTAAAGTTTTTAGTTAAATTTCATTTTTGTTTTTGTCATTTTTATTATTATTTTAAAGATGTATATGGGTCAAAGACGAAAAAGGGTTTAAGCATAAAAACAGTAAGTGTAATACTGCTTTAAATTGTTGTTGTTTTTCCCCAAAAAATGTAAAAAGTTTTTTGTTTAATTTAATTGCAATTAGTTTTTTTCTGAGTAAAAAATAAATATCGTACATTTTTCCCTGATTTACAGAAGACACCCACTAAAATGTCATTCAGTGTAACAGTCTTGTCAGGCATATTTACAACAAAAATCAATTTACGACATATTAAAAGACTTATTACTTTCACCCCAGATACTAATTAGTTGTAATTTTACATTTTTAAAATTTTCCACTATCCTAGGTTTTGCCCATTTGTAAGTAAGAATTTTTTACTCATTTAAAACATTAAAATTTAATATGCTCCCTTATTCTTTTATATATTTTAATCAGAATCAGAATGAGCTTTATTGGCCAAGTATGTTTACACATACGAGGAATTTGTTGTAGTGACAGAAGCTCCACAGTGCAACAGAAAG
>JAFVLL020023687.1:0-33916 GCA_021397915.2 Tor tambroides
ATTTTTTCTTTTTTTTTTTTTTTTTTTTTTTTTTTTGTGGGTGTATGCATGTTACTGAAATGCTGTGAGGAAAAAAAAAAACATATACACATATATAATGATGTATGGAAAGATCTTATGTACCTCAGTTGTCCAGAGTGAAGCCAATGGCTCATGTTTGTATATGTATATTGTTTATAGAAACAAAGGTCAAAACCAAGTTCAAGTCAATGTGCATATTGCATACATATTCATGCGCCGGCTATATCAATCTATTTCAGCTGAGGCTAGTGGGAGGAGCCCGCTGATGAGGTCAAAAGGGACACAGACACATGAATATCAGAAGCGCACATGCACAGCTGCATCGTATCTGGATGCACTCATTACAGAATAAGTAAATAAACCCAAAGGTTGACATACAATTCCAAAATGCTGGTCGTAAAACTGAATTTATAATGTTGTCATATGAAATTCATTCAAAGCATAAGCTATTTTCTCAGCCGGCATTCTGAAAAGACAATACTCAATGGAATCGAATTAAAGCATCGTATTTATGAAAAGGGAAAGGTCCATGTCCCCAGAAATCACATCCAGCAAAACTGACCTCTGACCCATTTCATTTTAACATGACCGCCAGCAGAAAATTAGAAATGTCCTGCTATTGTCTGGTCCCGTGGCAGGGGCGTGGTTATGAAAAGATAAACGCAGTGCCTACAAAAGAGTAGCAACTGCACAGATTCAAGAGTCTTAAGAGAAAAACTACAAGCTACCAGGCTGAGGTACTGGTTTGATAAGCATTTGTGTGTGTGTTTAGATTTATGCTGTATTATTTGAGGAATAGCTATGCAATTTTGCAAAAAAGATTGGACGTGTGTCCTTATGATTACATTTGTGTTTCTATGATTTATCCCCCAGTTTATTCATTTGAAGCCAAAAATAAAGAGGATGAATCATCTAAATCTGAGACATTCAAGTGCCAAGAAGGAAGGGAGAAAAGGGGATGTCTCTGGTCTCCATGGGCAACCAGGGTTATGCTGTCTTTTCGTGTAAACATGAGGAGAATAAGGACAAAGCGTCCGCTGGTAACAAAGCCATTACATGTCAATGAGTGAAGAGGTGACACGGTTCCACGCAGCTTCTCTGCATGGAAGCATCCGGATTGCTCACACATTCACCCATAAATATGCAAACGGATGTAATGTCCCTCTCTTCAATATAGATCTACAATAAAAACATTACTGCATCAGTGCACACGTTCAAAATCTGAATATATAAAAGTAAAAATTTGCTTTTTGTGCTCCAACACAGCGGGGTATCAGACTTCCCGTCTCGCATATGTATCTCCCAAATATGTGAATATATTAGTCATATTTTTGGCTTTTCAAAAGGCGAATCGCTGTCCATTCTAATGCACATGTGCGAGATGCGAGGGGCACAGGACGCAGACGTTTCAAATGTTATATTTCCATGATTGCTTCTCGCTCCCCATTTCCTGTCTATTGTGCGGGTGCAAGAGGCATTGTGTGGAGCGTCTGTGCGCGCACGGGGCGGGTCGGTTCAGAAAGGACATCCCCCTGGGAGCTCGGAGCAGCCCATCTTTTATTAATCAGAGGCCCCTGTGCCACACTCCACGCTTATCACATTTAACAGCCTCAGATGGAGATGCAGCTCTGGGTGGGGAGCCGAGGAGGCTGTCTAGAACGCGTGTGTGCGTGGGATGGTGGGGGTTTGGGTGCGGACCCATCATGCACCTCCATCACCCAGCTATTGGGCCGAATCACAATACAGCAAATTACCTTCTGCTGACAAGAAAAAATGAGCAGGTCTTCTGTATGAGGGGGAAAAAAGGATTGTCAAGAAGAGGTGACACATTGATTGCTTAGTATGCGTATCCTGCGGGCCCGGGATTCGCAGTCTTCCTCTTCTATATAAATGTACAAGCAGGGGAACGGAGCAGGTGGAGTGAAGGAGAAATTGAAATGCCATGTTAGATTGGAGGGTCCGCTCTCAAACCGGGCGGCCCAACCAACAAACGCACGAACGCAAAGGTCTCACGCATGCGGATGGAAAGGTAAAGTCCGTGTCGTGCACGCCATCCCGACACCCTTTCCTCCTCTTTTTTTGCCTCGTTTGTCCTCTTTCACCCCCCTCCGCTCGTCTCATGTATGTCGTAGCTCAGATGAATCAGTGTCAGCGGTGTTGAGAGCACTTACTGTCAACCCCAGCGCCCCGGGCCACGCCACTGATGGACACAAACTATAAAATATCACCCCCCTGGGGAGACATTGTTCAAACTCTTCCCCCACAGCCCTGAGGTGAAGAGCTCACTCTCTTTTTCACTTTCTCTCGGTCTGTGCATCTGGTTTTGCGTGTCGATTCGCATGGCTGTGAAGCCAGAATCCAGTTTCTTTGGGATACAGTGGTGGAGCTCAAATCTGTCAAATTGTCGGACTTCTTTGTGCCGCTCCACGCTGGAGCTTGGTTAAATGACACAACAGGAATCACAGATCTGAGACCTCTGACAGCTGAAGACTAGAAGACAAAAGCAGAAATCTTGCTGTCCACTCCAGGTTTAAATAATGTAGCAGGGTGCATGCTGGGATTGCCATCAATCCCAGTCTCTGATGACGGCACTTATTTCAGCTGATAAGTGGAGTAGAAAGCGAGAGGGAGCCGAGGCAGACAGGAAAGGAGGGATGAAGGGAGGGGGAAAGGAGAGAGACGCCCCCCAAAACAACTCCTCCAGTCTATATGGGTCACTGGGCTTCAACTCTCCTTTTTGCATCCACAAGGTCAACAACTAAATCACTCTCTCTGCTGAAGTGTCCATGTGTCTATATGCATGTGTGAATAAATGTGTATAAGGGTCAATGACATGACCTTCATTATTATTAATATTAGTTTTTCATTAAAAATGCAATTCAAATGGCATATTTTTGGGGATTGTAGTCAAAAATGTCAGCATGATACAACTGTCCTGATATCATAAAGAATAAGATAATTAAATAAATACATGCATATATTTTTCTGAACAAAAAAATCTTAAGTAATCAGCATAATCATTTAGTATTTCTTAAAAATGCGTATTAATATTTGGAAAACATTTACCACATAAACCATTTTCTTTTTTCATGAATACAATTTTTTTTTTCTTTTTCTTTTTTTAAGTTAAAGTTTTTTCACTTTATTTTTACTGTCCTTATCATCATTGACCCATAAAGGGTCAATATCAATGCAAATATGTTAATTTGTCACTAATATTAATTCTGATGCAACAGAAAAACACACAGATGTACACATTTAGCACAAAGACACCTTGTGCGTACTGAGTCAAACTGAGACAGTTGACTTCTAGTTCTCTGGAAATCTGTCTGTCGCCACTTGACTTATTGAATCAAGCCATATTAGCAGGTAAACGTCATAAAGATTAGTGTGCATTAAGATGCTGGCAACTGCCACTGGCGCTGCATTGTGTGTGTGTGTGTGTGTGTGTGTGTGTGTGTGTGTGTGTGTGTGTGTTTGTGTGTTGGGGAAACTGTTCTAATTGGACCTGTTTACTGCACTGGCACACAGTAAGTTCTGGGTTTAGGTCTTGAGTGGGCAGAGGAGGAGGCGAACACTCTAAATGCACTGGATCACGAGCAAGTCACTGATTGCAATTTCTTCCTCTCTTTCCTTTTCCTTTCCTTTCTTCCCTTCTGATCAGCCTGGCTTAGCAGTCTCACAGGAGCCCATCTATCTAATGATAATGTGAGAGTCAAGCTGAACTACATAACAAGCTAACTTATCCAAAAGTCCTCATTACACATAAACAGCATAACATATCTAAATGCAAACCATCAATAGTTATGTGCTTTAAAAAACTGACAGGTTAATTCTTCGACTTATAATGAGTCATTCAGGCAGTCTATAACAGGATTATTTCAGCAAATAGAAGGTTATACACAGAAAAGCCAGAAATAAAAATAATGAAATTCTTAAAAAGAAAGGCAATTGGCATATTGTTGTGATATTTCTTAAAGCTCACTGCTTATTAATATTTAGATACGTGTTTGGGTGTGTGTGTGTGTGTGTGTGTATATATATATATATATATATATATATATATATATAAACACATAAACATCTATTTTTACAATTTACAGTATTTTCGATTACATTTTTTATAATTACACGCACACACCCAAACACATATCACATATCTAAATATTAATACGCAGTGAACTTAAGAATTTTTTGTTTCTCAGCCATAGTGTCACAACAAAACTTCAACTCTGTACTAAAACCTAATGAGCAGCCTTACTGACTACATAGGCAGCTAACTTCAAAGGGAACATCTTAACCTTGTTAATAAAAATTAACCATGGTTTTATTGTAGTAAAAGTGTAGTAATCATGTTGTTGTTTTATTACAATTTGTATTACCACAGTTTTACTACAAATACCATGGTTAAACTAGTATAGCAAAACCATGGTTAATTTGCGGTTACCATGGTTTAACTACAGTATATTAACCAGTTTTTTTTTTTTTTTGTAGTAAAACCATGGTTAATTTTTGTAACGGTAACACACACCACTACTATGCATAAATATACAAAAAATATTGGCTAAAATAATCTACATTTGATTACATTGATTGAACTAGGGTTTTGTTACTTTTCTGTATTCAATGAAATTCACTATTTATTCTTCTTTAGACATTGTCTACCATTCGGGATTATTTATTATTTATATGTTTACCACAATGAGATATCCCATTATGCTTCTGTCTACGTAAATTATGAAATAGCCTTCATATTCCATAAGATAGGCAGTGATGCTACCTACTGCATGTAGGCAGCTTACTAAGCATTAATACAGACCTAATTCTGAGTATGAAAGTTCAGATTGCAGGGTTTCCATCAGAGACGCCCTTCAATGGATGAAGTAGGGTGAACAGAGATGGTGGTAGTTGCCTCAGCAACAGTATACAAGGTTGGAGGACACGAGTGTCAGCTGTGACTGGTGATGACTGCAGTAAGTGTGTGTGTGTGTGTGTGTGTGTGTGTGTAGGTTATGGCAGGTGATGTGAGTTCTGAGCGATGAGATACTGTTCTTCTAAGTGACCTTTCTACCTGCAACCCAAACATCTGCTATCAGCACCATCCTCCCTGCGCCGGGCCCGTGTTGAGTCGACACCGAGGCCGGCACCCAGAGACTCATCCATAATTCCTGATGAGTGTAATGCCATCTCCACTTCATAATTATGTGCTATTCCTCCACCTCCAGCGCAGCCAATGAGACCAGCAGACGCACACTGTCCTAATGAGCTGTTCGGATGGGAGGGGGGGGACGATAAGAGTAGAACAGGAGTTTTAAAGAAATGGAAGATAAAATGTTGTAATGTACAAAGGTGGCTAGGGCTGGGGGAGGTTTACTGTAAAAAAACGGCCATAAAAATCTAATAAATACCCCACAGCATCCTTCACGCCGGCCATTTTCTGAACGCTATTATTAGTAATTTTTTGATTCCGTTCTGGCAGCGGGCCACACACAGGCTCATAACAAAGTGGCGACCTAATGTGTCGCGAAGCAGTTCAAGAGGCGGACGGCGGAGGCCAGGCGGAAGAGCCGCTCTCTGTAAAGACCTGACACAACAGAGAAAAAGAGGGCCATTAAAAATCAGACTCCCTAATAAATGCAGCGCCACTAAAAAATAACAGTCGGCTTGTGATGAGGGTCAGCCTCGTTTGCGAGCTCGCCGCAACCTCATTCTCCGCGTTCATCTTCTGTACCGTTGTCGCCCAAACTGCGTTCGAATGCAAATAACAACATCCTGTTTCTCATCTGTAAATGGGCAATTAGTACGGACACTTTTTGTTTTAAATGTTCCATCTTTTATTGTTATTGAAATGTCAGAGTCTTATTTAGCTGTGAGATGAATAATAAATAAGGCGTAATTACTGTCCTAAATGAGCTGCATGGGTCAGTCTCTCTCCTTCTCTCCCTAATTAGATGTTGTAATTAGTTTTTCTGATAGATCAGGAAGGTCTGGGGGGCCCTGGTAAGTGCGTGAGGGGTGAGACAACTTTGTACAGCCCCCCGTGTGCTGTTCATTAATGCCATAGCTGTGGGTGAAGCTCTTTTATAACCCGCCTCCCCTTCCCACAAAGACGTGACCAACCAGATCAACCAGCGGACCCTCCACACAGGAACCACTGAGCTCATTTACAGCATAATATATGCTGATATCATTTTAGCTACTAATGGTAAGGGTGTAATGCTTTTCACAAAACTAGCTATGCAAAACAAAGATTACTAGACTTTGTTCTATGGGAAAATAATATTTCAGTCTTTCCACTTTAAAATGGCACATTTATTTCAATGTTACTTGCCATTTCTTTGCAATTATTTGTGAAATTTACTAGCAATTTCTGAGTCAAAATGTATAGCTTAAAACATGACTTTAGCTGCAAATTTAAAAGTCATGCTAGCTATGCAAAACTAGTGTCATTTGTTTCGAAGAGTATATTTTTCTACTTTAGAACTGCATGTTTAGTTCAATGTGTCACTTGCCATTTCTTTGTAATTATTTTTGTAACGTCTTAGTGAAATGTTATAGCCTCAAATATGATTTTAGCAACTAATGTTGATGCTGCAATGCTTCTTGCATGACTAGCTATGCAAAATGATGTCTCTAAATGTCAAACTAAATTTTTAGGTTTTCTTAAGTAAATATTAGTAGCGCTTGCCCATGCAAAACATTACACTGCAAGGTGTTTGCCAAGATGGCTGTCAAGTTGGTTTTTGGGTGCTAGGGTTGTTGCTCAATACCACTACATAAAAATCATAAGCTTGTTTGCTTATAATAGCCTGACTCTCCTAAAGCTGAACAAGCATCATGTCCGTGGTGCAAACAATGCAGGACAGTGTACATTTATGTCCTGTTGCAATTATCATATTTATGAGTTTGCAATCCCACTATCAAGTTGTAACTACCAAACTTGGGATTTTTTTTAAGCTTTTATAATTTTGAGCTGCAGGTTGAATAAATTAATGAAAATTAAATAGGCCATTTTTATATTAATAATACATTATACCCATAACAATATTTAGCTACACTTTTAAGATGTCCTTGTTAAAATGTAATTATACATTTAAGTACTGAGTAATATTACTCAACAGCATGTACTTACTATAATGTTTGGTTTATGGTTATTTGCATGCAATTATGCATTACTTACTGTTATTGCTGTAGTAGGAACATGAAGTGGTACCTAATATGTCTTGTATTAACACCAAAAAACATTCTAACCTTTGTCTCAAAGTGAAAAATAGAGGGGAGAAAGTCAATTTCACTCTGACTTAAAGTATGAATGCACGTTATGAACACATATCATGCAGAAATTGAGATTTCTTAACTGGTAAGTAAGAACTTCCTAGGAGGTCTTGAATGCAAAATGAATAGTTTGTGTTAAGGTTTTCAAAAAAAATAAAGTATGAGTAATAGTAAAAGTGATGTGTGTGTTTGCCAGAACCACTGGCAAGCTGAGAGGTGAAGAGAAATGAAGCGCATAGAAATAGAAACAAACAGGACGCGTATTGAGATGCATGAATGAAGTATTAGGCAGACAAAGAAATAGAAAGGCAAAAAGACAATTAACTTGAGTGCCCCAGGTCAACACCACTAACTAAACGTGTCCTGCTGTGGGAAATAAAACAGCGAGCCGCACATTTGTGGCTGTGGCTTTATACGGATCCGATCTGGGCTGGTAAAAATGTCTACCCAGTTCTAATTATAGAAGGCCTTACACACTTCAAGATGACACACACATATACACACACACACACACACACACACACACCTTTCCCTTTACCTCCTTTCTCTCTCTCTCTCTCTCTCTCTCTTTGCACCTCACTGTTGGCCAGGCTACACTAGACATCTCTCCCTAATCAGCAGGCTCGCCTCACAGACCCGTTGCCATAGTAATATGCTGGCTGGTCGACATGGCAACCGCTCTGAGGTCCACTATTAAAATGATGAGAGAGGGAGTGCGAGAGACTGTCCAAGATAGTGCAGGGGCATAGAAATATGAGCGAAGAAGGGAAAACGGCAAAGAAAAACAAATAAGAGGGGAAATGGGGGTGGAGGGGAATGGAGGAACCCTGCACACACCATTGTGTTTCACGCATCCTGATAGAATGCGACGAAACAATGCCATTAAGCTAATGCATGACGTCAGTAGATTTACAGCTCGCACGTATAAATTCATACACATGAGATGTGCCTTTGCACTCTCCTCTTAATCTGGAGAAAGCCATCGTAAACTAATATAGCGTTTTATTTAGCTACTTAGGTCATTATTGCCTGTATACTTCAGACACACCTGTAGTATGAATTAATATTTATGAAATATAAAGCAGTTTTTATGGACTGCAGGACCATTATCGTTATAAGCCGCAATATGATTACAAGTCGCAATATATGGGCAATCAAAATGATGTGAGGGTTGGTGGTCTCAAAGGCGCCCTCAAAATCACACAATCGGGCTTAGTTAAAGAAAGAATAAGAGAGTTCAAATATTCCACGTTAAAGTCTATGCATGCCATCTGTAGCATGTGGCATATCATATATTGTGTACATATTCAGTAAATAAGTAGACAAATTGTTGAAATTAATTTTTAATAGTAATGCAATTATATAAATATACACATACACACAATATGTAGATGCTTAATTTATAAAATACACAATAAATATTTTTAAAGGTGAAATTAAGTAAAAAAAAATATTTTTACAAATGCAATTTTAAGTTTAAAATTAATTTGTGTACTTTAAAAATAATAATTAATATTTTGTATCATAATATTTGGTTACACTTTTAAGATGTCCTTGTTAAACTGTAATTATACATTTAAGTACTGACTAATATTAGTTAACAAGATGTACTACTAACTTTAGGGTTTGGTTTAAGCTTAGTTGTAATAGCACATTTTAAACAGTACATTTTGCATTTACTGTGACTAAAATTATGAATGCATGATGTGAAAAAACGAAGAAAACATGAAAAAAATGCATCAATTTTTGTATATATATATATATATATATATATATATATATATTTGGTACTATATAATAATCATCTAATTATGTTTAGTATATATATTTAGTATATTTAGAATAATTTAATTTATGCTTATTTTAAAGACGTCTAATATAAAGTGGTCCCCTGGTCCCTAAAATATTTTAGTTATACTTTAGCTTGTAAAAACAGGTTGGAAATTATATATGTAAGGCAACCAATATACTTTTATTTGTGCATTTTTGTTACCCATTAGTCTCCCTCTTTCTGACCGTGTGACCATAGAAGCTTTATTTAGCCTCGAATATTCTGAATATAGCATATAATACTAAATTCCATTCCATACAGTATAGCTGTGTTTCTCCCTCGACTGTTTATGCAAACGTGTGTAAGTCATTCTTCTTGATTTGTTGGTGTGTGCTGAAAGCAATTTCACAATTTCACACTACAGTAAAAACCTCAACAGTCTGGCTTGGCACACACTCCTCACAACCAGTGCTGCACTTTGCCTGAACTGTATAAATATATAGGTTAATTTTGACATAAAACATTATGTCAATCTAAACAGACTATGAAGTTTAACTCATCAGCTCTCTCCGACTTCCTCTCCTTTCTACTCTTTGTTTATCTGTCTGTGTCTGTTCCTCTGCATCCTGTCTTATCTTCCTCTCCCTCTTCTATCCCGGTTCCACTCATTCACTTTCTCTCCCCCTCATGTCTATCTCTTCCTCATAAAAGTCATGTCACAATGAGTGGATGCCAGTCGGGCTTCAAATACACTCAGGCAGTTTGTGTCAGCACACGTGACACTCCAGACAGGCTCTGTCTCATTGAGCCGGGTTTTATGAACGATCTCTCATTGATGGCCCTCTGTCCTCTCACATTACCACACTAGTGCACCATTCACTGACAATTACAATGAGTTTAAACAGAGTAAGAAAGTGCGTCATTCTCTTAATGCAATTACAGGATGTGTACGCACAGAAAACACACATACACAAACATGTATTTGTATGCAACAGGGTGAGAGACCGAGCGGAAAATGTTAATTTATCATGCAACACATGTCCCAAGCCTACCCTCACCCAATCTGACACTGGAACAGGACAGAACAAAAGTTGGATTCATTCTACACAACCTACAAGTATGTAGAAATACAGTATTTGGATACTTAAGCCAAGCTTAATGTATGAATGCCAATAAAATGTGATACTGTACTTCATAATAATAATTATAAATAGTAAATAATAATAAAAAATTGGACATGGTTCATTAAATACAGATCATTTCCTTTTCATTTACATTCATGCATTTCGCAGACACTTTTATCCACAACGACTTACAAAAGAGGAACAAAAGCCAACATTACCAACACAACTCTGGAAAAGCTGAATATGACTATATACAGTTCATCCATAACGTTATTTTAAAATGTTTTTTTTTATTTGAAGAGCAAATGACGGTGATATATCTTCATGCATCAATAAGACATCAGCAGCACAGAACATGAAAAGATAATGTTTTCTTTAGTTAAACAAAAAATATTTTTTTAAACCTACAATTAAAATAAAAGTATTTGTTTGCTTTTCACTCTAAAACATACGATTCAGCACTCTGTTTTGTGCATCATATTGATAATAACACCAAAGAGAGTTCTTGTAATTGTACCTAATTAATAAATATATTTATTTATTGCACATTAGTGTGTTTGAAATGGTTTCAAAATAATTGAATTGGATTGCAAAACTTCAAAATGTCTAAATATGGTGTATGCTGCTAAAAATCCTTAAGCTTGCATTTAAAGAGACTTGGTAGGAGATAATTTGGCCTGAAAAGTGTGTGAACCATTGATATAATGCAATGCAACGTTTTATAGTTTGGCTTAAGTTTCCAAATACTTTTTAGGGTCACTGTTCACACACGTTTTGACCTATGTTTCCATTTGAATCTTCCAGTGTCGGTTCTTTATGGACGTTTGGAGTCTTTCTTAAATTTCAGTCTGTAAGCAGGCCTAACTTCACCGCCAGCCGGCAGGAGTCTGGACTTAACCAGAGCTGGCTGATCAATTAAAACAGTATGAGACCCATTAAAAACAGTCTGCATGGCCAGTTTCAGATCTGGAACAGCCTCCATCTCACGAGCAAGATCTGCATCTGATCGGACATCGTGCATTTATCAAACATAGCACTGGAGCATGACTACCAATTCACAGTTACAAGCATGCAAGCAAACATACATTCACACATGCACATCCTCTAAGTCAGCTGCTGCGTGCACACATAATGTGTACGTGAGCCCAGAGTGATATCTTTTGTTCGACGTGGGGGCCCCATAATTAGTATTGATCAGCCCATTATGGTGTATTAACCTCCAGTTGGATTTCCCTAAGTTTAAAGTCAAGTTCATTGGCTGGCAAGTGACAGCAGTTTAAGTGAGACATTGAGCACCCCACCAGGCTGTAGAACAATGGAGAACTTTTTCAGACAAGAGCCATCAAGCCACGGGAGAACCATCGCACTACAGAGAACAGAGAGAGAATCTCGCTAACAATAGCCTCAAATGCAAAATTTCATTTATTTTCCTGATAGATGGCGGCGGGATGGTAAACTGATCTGAGACTAAACCATTAATGCTTCTGAAGAATGTATCAAAGTCAGGAATAAATGAAATAGGAAGAGGAGACGGCAAAAGACAGAATGTATCCGCCGCTGTGGAAGCGCTTCACGCGCCTTCTGTTCTCCGTCAGCGGCCTTCTGTCCAAATGAGATTTGACGTTCTCCAACTTCGAAAACAGCTCCGTCTGCAGTGCCTCGGTGCGGCGAACCGCTGACTCGCAGACCCCCGTTCGGAAGGGGGATCGTGTTTGTACAGATTCAATTAGAAAGTGCAAACAAAGGAATCCTTTGACAGACTGCCGTAATACAAAAGCTTAGCGAGGCCTGAGAAAGCATCCTATTCATTAACGCCCTCAAGTATTTAATAACTTGCCCGGCTCTGCTATGCAAAGATGGATATACAGATCGGAACAGATAAGGGAGACCGGGAGAAAGCCCACAGACATGGGCTGTTGATTACACTCTGCTGCCTGGTCATATGATCGCTCCACCAAGACTATAAGGAATCACTACAGTCGCTGAGCAAGCCGGTCCCTGCGGAGTAATAGAGGAACAAACTAAAGACAATGACAGGGTCCCCTCCGGTGTGTACAACCCACCCCAATTAGTCCCCAGCTGGGCCTTTCTCTCCAACCGGGCCCCGCTAAGCCTGCTGCACTCCCAATTAAAGGGGGCCCAATTTGTCAGATCCCCAAGTCCTCACAGCTCACCACCCTACAGTGTCCTCCACCCTTGCGCCCAGGTATCGGTCTTCATTTAGAGCGTAGTGCTCAGCATTAAATGGAAATCAATGGTGTAAGTTTAGCAAAGAGTTAATTACTGCCGGGCCTCCGATTGATCCGGGCCCTGAGTGTTGGCAGCAAAGAGGGGCCATTTGTCTCATTCATCTGCCATTAAAAATGAGCCGAGAAGGAGGAAGAGATGGAGATATAGAGCGGAAAGAGGAAGGGGATAGAGGGAATAGTGCATTTGATAGTAAAATCGTGGCCGCGTGAATGCATTCTCTTTCTGTTTCTATAACACAAAAAGTTTGCAGATATATATACCTAACAAAAGTCAGAGAAATTGCCTTTCTAGGTTGCTCTAATAGTGTGCATTTAAAATCAAAATATAATGGCAGTGACGGCTGTTCTTTTATCTCACTGACTCAATAACCATCCTGTCAAATTTACCATTATGGCTTTTATTACAGGAAATGGAGCCAGTTTTAGTAAACAAATACCTACTGCAAAAATAGACCAGAAAATATTACTCATAAATTGGATGTACACATATCTAGAGTATAGCAACTTGGATGTGCACATATCTAGAGTAGTCTAGTTTCACTAGTAACCAGGGGTGTCGCTAGACCCTTTATAGTGTGGCACGAGCCCCACTGAAACACCGCTGTGCCTCAGTTATTATCAAATATTATTGATAAATCCTTATGTTAATGGGATTAACGTAAATCGACCAGAGAATAACTTTCTGATATTATGATAATTTGATAATATTTCAGCAATCAAGTCATGTGTGTTTTCTATCAGCTGTTTAGAATCAGGACTAATGATTCCAGATTCATGAATTAATTACTCTTTTGATCTAATCGGTCAAATGGGTTTGCCAAAAAAGTTTACGATTCAGTTTGATTCATTTGGACAGTTTGCTCACGCACCAAATAGTTTGCAGTGGTTCCTCACACTGCAAAAGTAACAGGATATTTTATAAGACAAAAAAACAAAAAGAGAGCAGGCTGAAGTAGATATTTACATTTAATTCATTGTAGAAAACAAAACTTGTTTATTTGTCAACAACAAAGCAGCTCGTGAATGACTCTGTACTGCAGGAAAATATGATTTACATCAATTTTGTATCCAAAACAGTATTAAAAAAATGAGTATTAAAATATGGCCACACTTTCTTGATAGGAGATCTGTGACCCAGTACTTTTTTTCAATTTAAATGTTTTAAATTTAAAAAAAAAAATGGATAGACAATATCTCTCAATTATCACAAATATTCAAGCCCTCAGCACATCCTGATTTTCGCAACAAATTTTATTTATATGCGCAGATCTGAATCCCACACCATAATGCATTACAGCAGCTGGCCTGTTTTCCTTGTGAATTTTGTGAATCTTCCATTCCCTGTTTCGCAGCATCCTTCCAATTAAAAACGTCCTTGAGCGGCTGCTCCACGGCCTTTGGCTGATTGCTGAGTAGAGTCCGAGCAGTGCATGCAATCAGCGGCAAAGCCACGAGGAACGATAGGCTGAGTCCAACACACTGTAAAACAGGGATCTTTGAGTGTGTGTGTGTGTGTGTGTGTGTGCGGGTTTGGGGGTTGGGGTTGGGCTCCTGTTCTGCAATTACAGCCCATCCTGCATGGGCCCCTTCAGTCCAACACTTAAGGGTTGCTGTGATTCCTGACAGAGAAGGTTATTAGTTTTTATTGAAGGAAATAGGTGCTGGGCGGCTTGAAATGGTGCAGTAATGTGCAGAGGGATGGAGGGGGCACTCCTGACCCTGCTCTCCCTTGGGTCCTATAGAGTCGGCTGAATGTCGGACACGTTGAGCCCATCATGCCATTCACGATTCTTCTCCAGCGTCCCCCACTCCTCGGGGTCAGCGTACCTCTCCATGGCCTTGAACTCAACCTAACCAACCCTTTCACCAGCCCTCTTCTCTTTCTTTCTTCACTCTCTCCATCCCTGGAAACCTTTTGGCTTTGACATTTTCAGCTTCTGTCCAGCCTCTCATTATGTCTCATCCCTGTCGCTGTACTAATCAATACGTCTGTGTTCATTAATTAGCTCTTCTTACAGGGATGTACAGTATTTAATCAGAAATTGCTGTCTTTAAAAAAATAAAACAAAAATCTCAATGTGACTCTTCATCTAACCACTGGAGGAAGCAGTGTTGTGCAGGACAGGGCGATGTTTATCCATGCACCACCAAAACATATATATACACACACACATGTCAGATAATACCATGGTAGATGTTATAGATGATAATACCATGCTCACAATATACTAAAAAGCACCATAAAATGCATTTAATTTTAAGCTATGCACTATATTTCTGCAGCTACAGCTTATAAAAGAACTGTAAAGAGTTATTGACTGAAAATCTTCTCCTCACAGCTATCAAATCTTTTTCAAAATGATATTTAAAGCTATGTCATAATCAGCCACCAGACATATGAGAGCCAATGTAATGTGACATCACATCTTGCAGCGGCAAATATTTAAATGAGTGTCACTGAGACTTGCAATATGGGTAATTTTACAGTACTTCTATAGTGTATTTTTTGTTGCCTGGCAGCTGAAAGACAGTACAGTAGAAATACAGTAAATTGACTACTTTGAATCTGTAGCCTGCCATTCTACAAGCTACATTTACATTTATTCATTTATGCAAAACAACTCAAAAATTAGCAACATGACAAGCAATTTGTCATAGAGCCAACAATATTCATAATACACAACACCACACTTAGAAACCTAGATACTTCATAATAACAAGAGTCTTTCCTAAAAATGGACCCAGAAACATAGGCTTTTTTCTAAAGCAGCAGAACTGCGTGTTTGCTTTATACGCTGTAATGACCGTTCTTATATGTCTCCTCACGTGTGTGTGTGTGCGCATACAACAGACCAAAAGGGGACACAGAAGGCCATATTTGCCTTTGTGCACTGGCTGTCGGTGTGTGTACACTGCGGTGTGTGACGTTAGTTCAGCATGTGTAAGCTATGATGTGTCTGCTCCCCTGATGAAGTGAAGTGCACACGTCTACATCCAGAGAGCACGTCCATGTGGCAGCCATCTTGTGTCCATCTTGTTTCCTTTCTGATACAGAAGATCAAGTAACTGTGAGCGATCAAACACTACATGTGCATGCTAAATCTGTGTATGTGTGTGCTGACCTGCTGTGCTCATTAGTATTCTAGGCAGGTCCCTCTGCCACTGACTCTCTGCTCAACCAATAATAATGGCCTGATGGGAGTCTGATGGCCACAAGGCTTTCTCATGTACACACACGCACACACACACACATACACACACTCACACACACACATATAATCACCGTAAAGCACACACATATGCATCCAAACTATAATTCACAAACCAGTCCACATTTGATTTACACAGTTGCTGCAGACAACAAATGGTATATAGTGAAGCATAGTTAATTTTATATATATATATATATATATATATATATATATATATATTGGCCTTATTAATAGAAACAGCAGAGAGATGATGGGAAATAATGGATGAATGGCATGGGGAAATGTTGCAAGCTGTATTTAAATATAATGTGCCCACATGAACACCATAGCACAACGAATCCAACCCAGACACATTGGAAAAACATGCCTGTGCAACATTTTTACAAATGATTATTACACTGCTTCTTGCAATTTTCATACCACTTTCAGAGTAAAAATTTACAGTGAGTGGTTGAAAGCATGTTCAATTCTCTCTGAAACACATTAATGTGAATGTGGCAACATTTCATTATGATGGTTGTTGGAGACTGTTTGGAAATCAAATCTGCTAAAAGGTTAATGTTTGCATTTGAAAATACCAGCAGTGTTAATTAAAACAAACATGAGATAAAAAAAAAAAAAAAAAAAAGAATTCGCAACCATGCTATTTGGTGTGATTTTACAAGTCTTTAAGCTATTTTTATAAAGTGGCATAACATGGTACCTCAGTACTTTGAATTGCAATAATGTACCAGGTGAGCTTACAAGCAAGTTTACTGTGTCAAAAAAGTCATACATATGGAGCTGATTATGTGATTCAAGTGTCAAAAATATATTAATTTAAAAATCTTGAAAATTGTAAAAGTGTTTTGAGGTCATAGCATAGTATTGTGAAAGGAATTGCTCAAAATAAGACTTTGTTAATTGATTATCTTCCTCATAATCATATTTTTTGTAAAAAAAAAAAAAAAAAAAAAAATGTAGGTAGAGGCACGTTTCCAATATGACTATGTTGAATGCACCAGAGCACAACTGATTTGTCATTGGCATCACTATTTTCTTTCAGTCACATTGATTATAATTTGAAAATAAAAAAAATCAGTCTGTTGTAACATAACATGAAATAAAACCCCACATCCAAACAGTGGACTGCGATAATAGATACGTTTTTAGCATTTTTAGGGGTGCTTTTTTCTCAGTACCTCTTGGGACACAATTTGATCAATTTATTCATCCTACAGAGTTATTGAGTAAGCAATTAAATGAGAGGTTTGGCTCCTTTTCGCTCTCCGCTGAAGTTGCCGCAGTTATTCGGACTGTTTAATTGCCTTTTCCACGAACGACGCTAGTGAACCGCTGCTCCTCTTAGCTGATGGGCAGGAAGTGAAGAGAGGAGAAAATGAATGTCACTACACAGCTTGTAAATTAAAACAAGGCCAACAACAGGCTCTAATTTAACTGAGGAGAAGATTGGCCTGTGTCTGGAGTATTACTACTCATTTAGAGTCCCTGCCCACCGCAAAAACCTTATTAGTGTGTGGTGTGTTGTGCTAAGTGAGTGTGTTATTAAAACTCTGAAGTATTTCTTCCTAAAACCAGCGACAACCAGATCCAAACACAGAAAGAAGGGCCAAATGCAACAAAACTTTCACAAAATGTCTCTAGCTTTATCTTCTTGCGCTCTGTCTTTGTCTTTCTTGCTCTCTCTCTCTCTCTCTCTCTCTCTCTCGCTCTCTTTCTGACCGCAGGCTAAGTGAGTGCCGGGCCGGGCCGGGCTCCCTCAGTGGCGGCTAATGTTCCTGACCCAGCACTCCTCGAGCCACCTCCAGCCTCCAGGCCTTTGAAGGGCCGGCCCGCTCTAAGGTCTCCTGACGGCTGGTGAGGAAATTTGCAGGAACAACTGGAAGAGGCCTGTGTTTATTCAGCTCCCTTTAATGAGGAGAGAGAGGGATTATCACTGGCCTGGATCTCCCCTGGAACGAGAAGGAGGGGAAAAAACAAAACAAATAAAAAAGGAAAACGAAAGAGAAAACGGCCGCTCCACATGTTGTTCTACCTCTGACCACTCCAGCAGATTTTAGACACAAGTGAGGGAGCGAGGGAAAGGGAGGAGGGAAAAAATGAGAGAGCGGGGCCTGCTGTGCCCATGTATTTCTAGTCTGCTTTCTGCACTTCCACATCCAGATGTTCCTATTGCAAAACCAGTAGGGAGGAGAGAGAGCGTATTAGGACGTGGTTTGGCCGGTTTGAGTGGAAGAAGGTGGTGGTCCAACACCTGGCCCTGCCACAAGCATGAGTGGCCCTTACAGTTCAACTCCTCATGGTGCTGTTTATCACATGGTGCTATCATAAGGGGAACAGGGGCTTCCTGAATAAGTTATACAAGCTATAATGTTTTATTATTGCAGTGTTTTACACATAGTTTTATTGTAATTGTAACTGAAGCAAAGAATGGTGTAAGCTGGCGTAAAGATCCCTCACGTGGAGCGCTAGTCTCACAGATGGAGCCTTCATGTGTGAGGATTAAGCTTAAAACACAATATTTCAGGGGTTATGGAAAACTTTCATGGATCATGTACATTAGGGTTGTGTAAAATTCAGAATTGAAGAGCTGTCTCTCTTTCAGTACATGAATGTGATTTTGAATTGAATTGGCTAAACTACACAGGAAGCTGAACCGAAATGATGGGAAGAGGAATTTACTGATTTGCAATTCAAAGAAATTTAGCACAAGTAATGCATTCCAGGAAATTAAATGTTCTTCCACCCTGGTGCACAAAGGTTAATTTATTATGAATGATGACAAATGTACACTGTTTAATAATAATAGATAGATAGATAGATAGATAGATAGATAGATAGATTTTTTTTTTTTTAAATTGAGCTATTATTTTGCCAATCGCATCTAAAAATTCTGCATTCATGATACTAAATACAAGATCCAATGCGATGACCAAAGGCACACAAAAACATAAGACAGCACAGATGGAACTCGCTCCATCGCCCCACCCCATACTAATTTGATTTATCTCTTGCATATTGAAAGGCACAACACTAGTAGATGTCTAGTTGTTGACAGCAAGCTGACCGAGTTCTCTTAAACAGTGAGACAGACAGCACCAGTGGATCAATAACAGTGTCTATTGTCCACTCATTGAGGAGAGCATTAGGACTGCTCATGCTGTATCATGCGTCCTTCACTGATGCAGGTCAGAGGTCAGGCACTCTAACCCTACAAAACATGAGTCGAACTCGATCGCCAGAGGCTGTAGCTCTGAGCTGTACTGAGCAACTGCCCCTTCCTCCACTCCGGAGTGGAAGTGCAAACAACCCACCGCTTCATAATCCACACGACAAGATCAACCTCAGATGCGCAGGACGACCTTTGGCCTCTGACCTCCATCCAGCGTCTCCAAGTTCAAGGCTAGGCTGGGGTGAGATACAGATAGATTAGAAGAAGGACTTGAAGAGGAGCCATATGGCCAGCAAAGACCCACGGACCAACATCGGTTTACAAATGAAGAGACTGTTAGCCTGTGTGTGTGCGTGTGGTTTGCTAGAAAACATGTTGCCAAAACACTTCCACTCTCCATCTGGCTCCCCTTTGAGAGAGCAGGCATGTTGGTTTACAAGTCTACCACTTCAGAGCCATAAAACTGCACTTGAGTGGATTAATAAATTAAAAAAATAATAATAGAATGCCACTTCATTGGTGTTGATTAGCAAAACCACATAATGTCGATATCCAATTATGCGAGATTGCCTCAACATCTGTTTTTTACACTGAAAGTGTCTTTAAATTTCTCATAAAAGAGAGGCTGATATTTATATGGTAATTACTCGCTTGCATTTAAAACAGTGGGATTTCAATATAAAGTATTACAAAGCAGCACTCCTTTTAGGATCATATGTCTTAAAGGCAAGTATGAAACCAGAGAGATGTTTTCAAGCATCAATAAAACAGTAGAGAGCTTTTTTGCCTTCTCACCTTGAAAGAAATGAACTAAAAGCCTTTAAAAACCCTCTAAAATATTGCTAATTATTTCAAGTAAGCTAACATGATAATTGATCATTTAAAATAGAATATGAATGTGTAATAACACATTAATTACATGTTATTACAAACATTTGTGCTCATTTTATACAAAACGCACAGTGCTGTAGTTTATCAACGCATAAATGTTCTCTGTTCCTACTTTCCCTTTACTTGCTTGCAAAGACGTGACATTTTGTCAAGGAGTGGCATCCCATTTTTTACCCATAATTCTCAGTGAGTGACAGAGGCCAGGAATAGCACATGGCAAACGACTCCAGTGTGAGAGATCAATATTGTAGTGAGCTCCTTTAGATATACTGTCACATCTAAACCTGCACAAACGTCTCTGCCACAGTGATAATTCACTCTCCCAGCTAAATGCACTACGGACGCTGTGGAAAAAAGAGACGGAACATTTGCCCACGAGGTAGGTTACAGATGGCACGTTCGGAAATTACACACAGTATGACAACAAACTTCTTTTAATGATTTTGTGCACTCAGACTCACCAACAGTCGATGAAGAGCAGCTGCAAAATCCCTTTCCTCGTTTCCTCGCAGACCTAAAAAGGACACACAAAGAAATAATCATAATCAAACAGCCTTCAATCAAATCTGAAATTCAATTTTCCTCATCCACTTCAATCAGCCGTCTCAAAGAAAACACCAAGGTCTCTAATCTCCAAGCTGACTGATCAACATTCTTGCTCGAATACTTTCTGACTGGTCCCAATCATTTCGGGCCCCAAGGCCGTACTTAACGCTATATAAAATCAGCTTGTGAATAAACCTTGTAATGGACAAGCCAGGGAAAAGAACAAACCTACATCCATGACAAAAGGAGGCATATTGTACCAAAGAAAAAAAGGTGTACATCTTGACAACAATAGCACGAGGCCCTTGCGCTTGTAATAAGTTGCAGACACAAACACGCACTGGAACGACCACACCGTTATTTCACACCGTACCACTTCACAGCCATCTGCTGTGCTCTTTATATTAAAACAATAAATACAAGAGAAACTAAAAATTTAATTGTGAAATGTACAGATGACACATTCAGTACAATGAGACAAGCATAAATTATACTGAGAATTCATTCGACCTAGTAGCCTTTGAGACCTGAAGGACTGTATTGACTGGGTTGACACAGTTACTGTACAAGGACTTGTGGGAAAACATACAGAAAAGACACCCACCAGGTTTAAAATCCTTCTGTCCTTCTACTACTTTGTTCTTGCATTTAAAAACAAAGCACTCTGAAAACACACTTTGAAATTGCTAGTTATTTTTGCAAATAATTAGCAAATTTATCATTTGCAAAGAAAGGGCAAGTAACACATAGAATTAAATGTGAAATTTTGAAGTAGAAAGACTCCTGTAAAACACTCCAACAATCTTTGTTTTATTTACAACTTTGAAAAATCATTTTTTACAGTGCACACTATGACATACTTTAGCGCAGTAGCTTTACATGAGGTTTTATTTTCCTGTCGGTGCATTAAAGCAGCTTTGGGCCAATGTGCTAATTACTGGCTCTTTTTAATAAGAGGGCATAGGCTCACATATACATCCAGACACAGCGACAGATTTATGGTGCCCCGTGGAGGCAGTAGAGAGGACCCCTGCCTCCAATGGCCCACCACAGCCGAGTGAGATATAGTGAGGTATTGATCCCAATGCCACTTCATTTCGCAATAACTATTACACAATATACGCTTGCCCGCTCCTGGCCACTGATTTATACTGCCCTGTTATTTGCATTAGCAGTAAGTGTTTTTCTACACCGCGGCTATGGAAGGTCTTCTCAACAGATGAAGAAACACACCCACAATTCATCAATGCATATTGTGTGCACATGCATTCTCAGCCATACACCATTCATTCTAAATGCATGTGCATCTCTTGGGTTCAGATCTGAAGCACAGGGAAATTTCATGACATGGATCCAGGGTTATTTTGCTCAGGGAATAAATGAATCATGACTGACAGCGAATAGAACATTTCCACAATATTAATATTAACTAACTGAAAACTCATTTTTACGCGACACTGCATCCAGGCCACTAAGTGTCAGTATAAAAACGACCGCTATATCGGCCAGCGCAGCATGAAACTGAGAATATGCCTGAATATGCAGGCTGTTGCAGTGTTTGCGATCTCTGATCGGTCAGTATCAGTTGTTTGTGATCCGTGTAATCAGCGACTAGCGCTTGAAAGCAGCTCACAGTGCCAGGCCTAAGTCAGCAGACCACCTAGCGACAGGGGTGCGCATGTTCAAGCCGAACGCATGCCGAGCTACGAAACGGGAGGGGTGTTAGGAGCCACGTGCCGAGCTGAAATTCTCATACACGTCCCCTCCGGAGGCGTCTGAGCGATGCCCGCTCCACCGCGCTAAACAAAAGCACTAAGCAGCCTTAATTGCTACTTGGCTGTTTTGCATCTGGAGGGTGTCAACTCGGCGGTGATATGTAAATCAGCAGCCCCGCCTCCTGCTCCCCCACCCACTGCCCGGGCATAATAAGCTCTTTATCTGCATACGGGGGCGGGCAAACGGGCAGGCCGGCTGCCAAGTTTGAGTGTGGCAATGCGGAAAAAGACACTTGTTGCCATAACGCCAGCCTGTTATGCCAAGTAGAGCGGCACGCAGGCAGATGGCTGGGCTCTGCTGGAAAGCAGACAATCAGACGCTGCCACTTTAATACCAGCAGGAGAGAAAAGGCACGTGGCGCCCTGGTCCACCCTGACTCGCATTCACTTCATTCATGAATAGAGCCCATTCATATGCACAGCCTAGGCTAATTTTATGCTAATATCGCCGGGGGGAGGAGGCAACGGAGTTAAGTGGGTGTTTGTGTGTATTAAGAGTGGGCCGTTGGGTGGGTAAAAGGTCTGAAATGGTATACTAAATAAACGCAGACTTAACCAGAGGTCACGGCAGAAGAGATTTGTGTGTGCTACTGTTAAAAAAGTACAGTTTTTTTATGAGAACTTTAATAGAGCTTTAATGATTCCGTTTTATTAAAGAATATCATAAGCGACATCGATATAGATAAAAGATTAAGAGCAATTAAGGGCTTTTTGCTGGCAGGCGAATATATTCATGCCTTTTTTTTGTAGATGGAGAGGAAATTAAATTTTTGGGCTATTGAAATTTAGTGACTTGTTACAAAATGCATATTCATTTTTGATTAACCTTCAGCGGAACAACGCTTGGCAGTCATAGAAGTCATTTGGTTGAAAGATATCAATATTAAATGAAATCTCACAGAGCTACGACGTCCAAATACATTCCCGCAAAGACTCCCGACAACATCTTCACATTTATCACGCTCAGATTTACAGGGTTTAACCTACATGGAGTGTTCTGGTCAATTTTCTTTTTCTTGAAAATGCTAGTTAAAGTTATCGCATTGGGCTAAAATTTACTGACTTTGCTCACACAGGGTACAACAACTTTCCACTAGAAAGCAAGAAAAAAAGAGAGAGGCCTCACTGATCTGAGCACCTCAGTTTTTGAGTGAATATTGCCAGAATTATCCACAAACAATTTTTGTTTCACTCAGAAATGGAGACGCATGACCTCAGATGAATGAAGCCTATATAAAACCTGTGCTAATTGAAAGAAAACAAGTTGACAAAAAGATTGAATCCAAGATTTGGTGATAATATAGCATTAAATGATAGATTTACAAGCCATTTTTAAAAGGCCAGTAATTTTTGACTGGGAACACTAAATTAGGTAAAGGATTTTCAGCACAGCATAAGGTTTAAAGGTAAAGGGTGATGAGCTGAAATGCTGAGCTATTACTCCAGTGTGTGTGTGTGTGTGTGTGTGTGTGTGTGTGTGTGTGTGTCGCAGCACAGGGCATGCTAAAGTCACATCCCCTGGAGCTTTAAGTGTCCCTACGCTCTCACACCACTCCCATCAACATCTCGCCTTAATGCATTTTCTATACCTGCCTGTGTCTCAGCTCTATGGACTCTCCAATGATTTAGAGGCAGCAACAAACCTGTCTCATTTTCAGACGGACATTATTGATAGACTGTCACTTCAGATTGTAGCTAACTGCTAATGGTTATTTTATAGTGCATATGTCAAATCTGATGTGGAGTATGTTCGTTTATTTATTTATTTTTCCATTTCACTTCACCTTTCTTTTACACCATGATGTTTCCAAGATTGTGTACTGTAAGCTACAGCTAATAAGTATCCTACTATGAAAATTTAACTTGGCATGGCATGCAGTGGTTGAGCGTAAAAAAAACAGCTGTCAAGAAGTGGACATAATATGCAGTGCCTTGCATGTAATAAAATGTTAATAGACCTTGCTAATACAAAATCTCACTTCGAATGACAAAATGAGAAGCAGTGAACATATCATTCACTCTGCTTATCAAGATATAACATATCAAGAAACTATATCTAACCCAGGCAGATACTTCCAATATTAAATCCAATATTATCTTGATCATTGAAAAATACTGAACATACAAAATTTTCACAATATGAGATCAGTTTTATGAGACCAGTGCAGATTAATTATATATTAATAGTGCTTGTGTCTGATTAACTTATCTGATATGTTTTATTTATACTTTGACACAATAACTAGTATAATTTTTAACATAAACATGCATAAATATTAGCCTACAACAAAAACACAGGCATTAATTTGAATAAGAACAACAATAAAACTTAATATTATTTTAATACTAACATAATATTATTAATAATAATAATAATAATGGCATTATATGCCAAGTTGCTGTTTAAACGAGGCATAAATGGTCTCATTTATTTATTTATTTAATTTACAATTAATCTAATCCTTTTTTGTGACCATGTCTAATCAAAAGTTAAATATATATAATATATTTTATATTTTGTTAGAAAGAATATGGCTGCATTTTTTATGAATCATTATTATATTAGCATACAAAGTAGCCTACCACCATATAAAGTAGCTACAAATAAATAATAATAATAAAAAAATAAATAAATAAAATTGTAAGTAAAATAAAGATTGTTGGAGTACATTTTACAAGAAAATATTATTTGAGATTTTCTGCTTTGAAAATTCATGTTTAATTCAAAGTTTTTCTTGGCATTTCTTTGTAATTATTCATGAAAATTTACAAGCAATTTCTAGGTGATTTTTTTTTCACCATCATTTTTAGTGTATATAAAACAAGAAGAATGAAATATAAACCTGAAATCTAAACGTTAACTCCTCTCTGAGACATGCACCAGTGTTGTCACGGATTAACCCATGAGGCATCCTGAACAAAGTGCGGACAAGCATGTGTGTGTGCGGCGACTAGACATCCCACTTATGCCTGGATCTTGAAGGACCCCAATTTTGTGGGTATTAATGAGAGCACCTGCTCAGGGAGAGGCTTCAGTGTCACTGGATCACTTTGTGTATCAATGCCTGGCTGACTGCATGGCTTTTTGTTTCACCACTTGAATCATCAGAGTCGTTTGAAATCAATTTAACAATCGTTCCTGAGAATGATTTGAGTATGTAAATGTGGCCCGGCGGTGAAAAACAGGGTAAGCAGGCAGAGAGAGAGAGAGAGATAAAGAGAGATGCAGAAGTGGCAGTGAGCATCTATTACTGCATTAAAGAGTCGAATCCTTTAATTCCACTCCCAGCAGGACACTGTGAAAGCAAGAAACAAAAGCAGCGAGAGGGACACGGACAGACAGAGACATAAAACATATAATTGCACTGATGAATAACCATCATCAGCAGTAAAGAAAAGAACAAAGTGAAAAAAGGGGGCGGGGGAATGAAGGAAACGTTGTCATCCAGATGAGAGACGTGCGATATAGCTAAATATATATATTTCACTGTTTTCCAGTCTTTGACGATTTTCTTTATAATCTACATATTTATGTATTTGCTATGGTGATTTTTCCCTCAATCAGAAGAACCATTAACTGAACAGACACTGTAGCCAAGCAGATTCAAATACTGAACAAAAACACAATAAAATTCTATTTTTTCTATTGTTTTTAAGTACTATTTATCATTATAGTATTTCATAACTATACATTACTAAAAGAGTGTGATAAGCAGTTTTCTTTTCTGTGTGGATCTATTTCCCCTTAAATGGATATATCTACAAAACTACTATGTTTCTGAAGAATACAGAATAAAAGAAATAGAATAAAAAAGTAAAAGAAATAAAAAAGGTAATTGTGTTATCTTCACAATTCAGACTTTCTTACTGCGCAATTTTGAGTTCATATCTCACAATTCTGTCTTTATTTACAAGATATAAACTCAGAATTGCAATTCTGAGGGAAAATGTCAGAATTGTGAGATCTGTGAGAAATTGTGAGAAATTTCTTTCTTGTAACTGACTTTTTTCTCAGAATTGCAATTCTGAGTTTATATCTTGTAAAAAAAGAAAAAAAGAAAAAAAATACTGAATTGTGAGATATTAACTCATCTTGAATCTGTTTACAACTCTCAATACTGACTTTTTTCTAACAATTCTGACTTTTTTTAATCGCAATTCTATTTTTTGTTTGTTTCTGCAACAAAATAAAAAAAATATCAATTGCGACTTATCCCAAAATTCTGACTTTTTTCCTCGCAATTCTGAGTTTATATCTTGTATTAAAAAAAAAAAAAAAGTAAAAAGAAAAATACTGAATTGTGAGATATTAACTCATCTTGAATCTGTTTACAACTCTCAATACTGACTTTTTTCTAACAATTCTGACTTTTAATCGCAATTCTGTTTTTTTGTTTGTTTGTTTCCGCAACAAAATTTAAAAAAAAAAAGGAATTGCGACTTTTTATCTCAAAATTCTGACTTTTTCCTCGCAATTCTGAGTTTATATCTTGTAAAAAAAATAAAAATAAAATAAAAATACTGAATTGTGAGATATTAACTCATCTTGAATCTGTTTACAACTCTCAATACTGACTTTTTGTTAACAATTCTGACTTTTTTTGTTTCCGCCACAAAATAAAAAAAATTAAAAAAGCAATTGCGACTTTTTATCTCAAAATTCTGACTTTTCTCCTCGCAATTCTGAGTTTATATCTTGTAAAAAAAAAAAAAAAAAAGAAAACAGAAAAATACTGAATTGTGAGATATTAACTCATCTTGAATCTGTTTACTCTCTCAATACTGACTTTTTCCTAACAATTCTGACTTTTTTTAGTTGCAATTCTGACTTTTTTAAAATCGTAATTCTGTTTTTTTTTTGTTGTTTCCGCCACAAAATAAAAAATAAATAAAGCAATTGTGACTTATCTCACAATTCTGACTTTTTTCCTCGTAATTATGAGCTTATATCTCACAATTCAGAGTATTTTAGTTTAAGTTTCATCATTTTGTGTCTATATCTCGCAATTCTGAGTTCACATCTCACAATTCTGGAAAAAAAAGTCAGAATTGTGAGACGTAAACTTGAAATTACATGAAAAAAGTCAGAAGCTCCACATTCTCAGGAGTTGTGAGACAACTAGTGCAATGACACTTCAGACACTTTATTTTTCAGATATAAACCATTGTAACATTCACCATGTTGTTGAATTTTACATCACCAGCAAAAGTGTTGCAAATACATTGAGGATATTTGATATGCTGTACAGATCTCTTCCAGACATGCATTCATAACTCCACTCTGAGACTAAATGCATAAGCATACACAAAATGAAGCACGAGTGCTGAAAGACTAAAATAAGCAGAAGATTTGTGGTGTTCGGACACAAGAGGTGAACACAAAAGCTCGGGAAAGATTCAATTAAGCATCATATCCACTGACCTCATTGCCATGGTTACCAAACAGAAGAAAATATTAATCAAGTCTGCACTTGAGAGAAAGAGGAGAAAAGATGGAAATAGTGGAGAAAGACAGACTTTTATAGAGATGCAATGTTTTCAAGAGTAAGTGCAATTTAATAAGGTCCAAAACTGCAGTCTGTTGCTTCTATCCTCTCTCTGTGCCCTCTCAGTCCTCCTCAACATCATCATCTTTATGTTGACATCGAACCCTGGCAGCAGGTGACCTTGTGGAACAACGTCTCGCTGCTAATAATGCACTTTCATTATGCAACTACGCATTCTGTTCTATGCCCAATGAAGACACAAAGAGGAATGGAAAACGAGATAGAAATGAGGGAGACACTCAATTTTCTTCATTCACTAGGAGAGACTGAAGTAAGCTATGCCACTCTTTATTTACATTGTCTTCTTGAAAAGGAGAAATAAGGTATATGCAAAATACATCTAAAAAAAAACTGTTATCAGCTACTACCTACAGTCTTAAAAATAAAGGTGCTTCAAAAGGTTCTTCACAACGATGCCGTAGAAGAACCATTCAGTCAAAGGTTCTTTAAAGAACCATCTCTTTCTTACCTATAATCTGAAGAACTTTCTTTTTCGCCACAGAGAACCTTTTATGAAACAGGAAGGTTATGCAGATGTTAAAGGTTCTTTATGGAACCATTTAGACAAAAAGGTTCTTCTATGGCACCTTTATTTTTAAGAGTGTAAAATTATATGTAAGTGCTATTAACTAAAATCTATCAACTAAGATTATATGTACGTGACACAAATTAATATTAAGAGGTAAGTTGTGCCATGTCATGGTACATTACAAATAAAAATATGAATTAAAAAACATTATTTTTATAAACTATCCACACACGTACAGTCAGACAGACAACAAATAAATAAACACATACAGTATTTATTTAATCAGAACATTATAATATAGTGAAACTTTCAAATGTTTAAAAATATGTTTAAAAATAACCTGTCATGGAGAATTTTTTTAAAAATGTTTCTCAAGTGTATTTCTGAATCAGACAGGTGGATGTAATTGTTTCTTTCAAAATATGGGTAGCCCTTTATTCTTGCTCTTAACTAGTTGCTTATTAGCTTGCATGTTACTTGCAAATTGACTGTTTATTAGTACTTATATTAACGCCTTATTGCATGATCATATTTTAGATCCCTAAACTTAACAACTACCTTACTAACTATTAATAAGCAGCAAATTAAGAATTTATTGAGGCAAAAGTCATAGTTAATATTTAGTTAATAGTGAAAATTGGTCCCTAAATTAAAATGTGACCTAAATATGCAACCGCAAAAATGACGCACCGCTTTAGGGGTCGACACATCTTACATATCTATTCTTCCCTGCAGCTTCTTGTCAATGGCAAGCCAGTTTTACAGACTGAACCTTCAAATAACAAAAGTTGCCGCAAACACATCTGAGCATAGATACACATCTGCAATAAATGCACAGTCTATGTATGTATGTATGCATGCATGTGTATATTTATTTGCATGCCATGAGAGCTCTTCCTCTATGCGTTTGTCTCCTTGAAGGGTACACACCTATGTTTGTGATCTCGAAAAGGAGGGGAAAGGAAAGAGAGAGTAAAACAAATTTCACATGCATATTGCTACAGACTCTAAAAAATTTTGACAATCATTTTCAATCATCCTGAGCCGTGGTGCACTGCTTTGGCGTATTTGGCTGCACGGCGCTGAGGGGGGAAAGTTGAGCATTGTTCTGTTTGATGAAACTGTGGAGTGTTTGCTCGCTGTCTGCAGGGACTGTCTTGAAAACAAGCTATCTGAAAACTCCCCCCGCTGTGCGAAATGTTAAATAAACAAAGGCACGGATAAACAAAATCCCTCCATTTTAATGTCACCGAGAAGAAAGACCATGTTTTAATGCTAAGATTGCTGCTGGAAGCGAAAGTGCTGCCGACACAATTTTATATGGAGTTTACACATCAGTGGGATCCGGATTATAATCACCTTTAATAATTATAAGGTTATGAGAAAGTAGAATGACAAAAGGAGGAAAAAGGCACTTCACAAAAAGCTTTCATTGAGTTCAGTGCAGAAAGACACTTATCAGAGAAAAGATTCATTGCGATGAACTCTCAAAGAGAACTTACACGAGCCATTCAAGGAGAATGTTCAAATATACTCTAGCGAAACATTTTAGAGATTTCAAATACCTTCGGAAAAAAGGCATAACCAGTTTTTAAAAGTTGTTTAGCAGAAGGACGGCTCCGAGGAAAATTTCATTGCTCAGAGGTTGCTTTTTCACAGCTCTGGGGATTTAATGGAGCTGTCAGTTATGTTTTATTTAGGTGTCAACTTTTTTTCTCAGATGTTTCTTCCAAAATTCCTAAATTAGGATAAATAAAGATGTAAACAAATGAGACAGTTGCTGACACGCTGTAAGAGTACAAAGCAATAAAGTCAATGTGGATATCGGCTCAGAGATCATTCGGTTTTTAAACAATTGAAATCTCACAGACTTTAGTATTTTGGCAAATACGATCACAGTTTGAGACGCGATTGAGATCTCTTAAAGACACATATGTGAGGTATTTTCCCCTAAAAGATATAGTTGTGAGTTGTTTTACTTAAATGTCAACTTTTCAGATGTTTCTTCCAAATTCCGAAATTATGAGATGTAAACAAATGAGACAATTGCTGGCATGCAGTAAGAGTACAAAGCGATAAAGTGAATGTGGATATCAGCTCAGATCTTTTGTTATTTAAGAATAAGTTCATATTGAAATCTCACAGACTTAAATATCTTGAGCTCAGTTTGAGATGCTACCGCGATCTCTTGAAGTCACATAATGTGTGTGAGGTCTCTTTCCCCAAAGAGTTATGTTTTATTTAAATGTCAGCTTTTTTTTTCAGATGTTTCTTCCAAATTCCTAAATTATGAGAAATAAAGATGGGAGAAAAAAAAAATAGACATTTGCTGACATGCAGTAAGAGTACAAAGCAATAAAGTGAATGTGGATATCAGATCAGAGATCATTTGGTTTTTAAAGAATTAGCTCATAATAAAATCTCACAAACTTTGATATCTTGGCAAATATGAGAACAGTTTGAGATACTATTGTACAAACATATGTGAAATTACCAAGGTATTTCCCCCTAAAAGATATAGTTTTGAGTCATGCTTTAAGAATCAACTTTTTCTCAGAGATTTCTTCAAAAAAATCCTAAAGTATGATAAATAAAGATGTAAACAAAAGACAATTGTCCCAAACTGAGAACACTACCGAGAACTTCAAGACACCATGTGAAAATATCAAGATCTTTTCCCCATAAAAAAAAAAGTATTGAAACATCAAAGTGTGTAAGAAACTTCTCCACTTTATTTCATCTCTGTCTAAGAGAGCAACTGAAACCATAAAGAGATTTCATTCTTTCCTGTGGGGGAGGATAATGGATCTTCAGCGTGCCATAATATGTAGGATGTCCTGCTCAATGCTTTATACAAACGTTGCTCTGCCATACAGATCTTTTTCCAGGTCCTTTCACCTCAACTCTTACTTAAACTAAAACAATCTCATCCTATGGTACAGTATGTCACGAGAGAGCCAGAATCAGTCTTTCAGGTACAGCCAGTGCAAGACAGGCCCTTTGCAGAACCACGTGATCAGAAACAATTTAATTCCCCAGCATCAGCCATCTCCACCTGATATGCTCCTGCAAGGTCATTAAGCTCGCCCTTGAAGGTCATGTGATTAATGAGCGGCAGAACCTCTGCGCAATAACGTGTATGAGCTCGGCTCATATTCATTGGACAGCAGGGCCTGAGAGAATGAATAGCCACAGACAACCAAGGTCCTCCAGAGCATCTTCACACTGCTCAAACCCACATTAGCAAAGCATCACGTTTCCTAATTAAATTCAATTAGCTCAAATCTGCTTCTGTTTATACAATTAAAAACAGTTAAAGTCATATGAGCATGTCTGAGGATCCTGGAATCAAAATTAGTACTAAAAGTAGTGTTAGTATGTACAAACCCAACTGAATTTGTCAGTATAAAGACTGAATTTACCCGTTTAGTGTCATTTTCTTAGTGCACTTCATGTTTAGTGTTTGTTTTGTAACAAATAAATGATGTTTTTGCCATACTTTTCTTAGAATGTCCTGAGTTTGGAAGTCTGATTCATTTTAGTGAATCTTTGCAATCAGTTAATTTAAAGTTCATTTGAGTCAGAAGACACTGTTCTGTATTTCAATGTTTATTTTTTTTTTTGGAGCACTTACTAATATTTAGTTAATTGCTGCTCATCACTTTTATAAGAAATATCATATTTTTCAGTTTTATTAGTTTTAAATATATTAAATATGTGTGACCCTGGACCACAAAACCAGTCTTAAGTGTCAATTTTTCAAAATTGAGATTTATATATCATCTGAAAGCTGAATAAATAAGCTTTCCATTGATGTATGGTTTATTAGGATCTGAAAATCTGGAATCTGAAGGCGCAAAAAAATCAGAATATTGAGAAAATCGCCTTTAAAGTTGTCCAAATGAAGTTCTTAGCAATGCATGTTACTAATCAAAAATGAAGTTGTTGTATATTTACGGTAAGAAATTTACAAAATATCTTCATGGAACATGATCTTTACTTATTATCCTAATGATTTTTGGCATGAAAGAAAAATGATAATTTTGACCCATACAATGTATTTTTGGCTATTGCTACAAATATACCCCAGCGACTTAAGACTGGTTTTGTGGTCCAGGGTCACATATGTTTAATCAATTTTATCACTAAATGAAATCTGTTTGTTTTTTTTGATACTGATAAATACTGATTGTAAATATTATATCATCTGATATTTATATATTTGAAAACTTTGCACCCCCTTAATCAGTTTCAATACAGCTAGGTTTTTTCTTTCTTTCTATTTTTCAAAAGCGTAGCTTAGTTTAACCTGCTTTAAATTATGAGTAGTTACTTTAAATTTACGAGTAGCTGTAAAGCTACAATTTTAAACCTGCATATTACGGATCCTCGCATCACATAGTTTAACTGATGCCGACTGTGTAGATTCACACAGACTTCACAGCGCATCGTAAACACTGATTACTCACAGTCATTCACACGCCAATGCCCATCAATGCAGTCCAGATCAAACGAGTGATTTAATTACAGGATCCCAAATTGGGTGAAGCACTGCTGAATATGGCAAGAATACAACATAAACGTTTTCTGACTAAATGGAAGTCAAACCAAAATTTATTCAGACACCTTCAACATTTCTCACATTATCGCAGTTTATTCACTATAGTTTAGAAAATGGTAATAAAACATGACAAGAACTCCGAGTTAAACTGTGTCAGAACAAATTAATCTTGATAATGTCAGATAACTTTGATAGAAAGGTATGTAATGAATTATGCTGAATAGCTGTCAGCTGTTAAATTTAAGTACACAATTAGATACCAATTTAGGTCAACAAATTACCAAGCAATGCTTAATGTTCAGTCTGTTGTGTAAAAAGGTCGCATTTGCAATTAAAGATAAAAACACTTCAGCAAAACATGGTCAGGTCAAAGTGTCTGGTCCCAAATTTTTATCGGTTTTACTGGAAATTTTTGGGTATAATATCTCACAGTCTATCCTCACTTACATAAATGAACTATGGTGTGCTGCTCCCACTAGTAAAAAAATGACAAAAATGATATCTGGTGTCTGAACAATGTGTGTGTATATATACATATACACATATATAAACTGTAGTTTCTTCAGGCCTACAAGTACTCCTAGTTGGGAATCACTTTCATGAAGCACAATGCCAGAAAATAGGTAAGGCAAAAATAATTGGCAAACGGCCAAAGATGATGCAATGCATCTTAAAACAGAAAGGTCCCGAAAAATCCGGAAGGGGCACACAGCAAATTCTTATTTCACACTTACTTAAGAGCAAGTGAATGGAGAGAGAAAAAATAAGAGAAAAAGAGAGTTAGAGGAATAAACTCCAGCTCTGAGGTTGAGTGCAATAATGGTTCCGCTCTTCAGGCATCTCAAACCCACTGCATCAGGAAGTGATGAAATAAAATCACGTCCTTCTCACACACACCATGAACAAGCCCACCATGTCACAATCTCACCTTCAATTTAGTGTGAAAGAAACCGCTGGTGTTGTCCTTGCAACAGATGATTCAGTTGAACAATGTGAATTCTAATGATGCACATGTATCGAAAAATTAACACGGACTACTGTTTACTGTTCTCATATTTTTTTCAAATGTATTTGTCTGTCTTTGTCAGAAACGTCAGAGCTTCAGAACCTTTCTTGACCCTCAGTGTTGAGAAACTCCCTCCAGATTCAAGAGCTCATGAACACATCAAATAGACAGCAGATTTTTAATAATCATATCATATGAAATAAACATATTTTCAATAACAGAAATGTGTGTGTGTATA
>JAFVLL020023688.1:0-26922 GCA_021397915.2 Tor tambroides
TAACTGTATGCAAGCGCGTGTGCTTGAGAGCGGCCACATCAAGCAGCAGGTGTATCCTGCCACAGCAGCAGTTGAGGATGCTCCAAATCTGCTACGCTGTCAGAGATGAGAGAGGCAGAGGGTTTTGATCTCAGATATTAAAATGTCAGCTCTGTCTCTACACTGTCTGACAACTATTAAAACCCCCCCCCAAAAAAACAGTTAAAACAGAATTCAATACACCTCACGACCCACAGAAGGCAGTGTGTATCTTCACAATCCTGTCTAACTGCTTCACAAAAATGTCTATTGAGCCAAGCATACTTGGAAACACAACAATTTGTTAACATTAGTTAATGCAATAGCTATCATGAGCAAAGAAAAACAACAACAACAACAACAAAAACAACAACAACAACAACAAAAAAAAACACTTTTGGATGTGGCTGAAAGACTACATAGTGATTACTGACTGGCCAAATCAATATCAATATCATACTAAAATACACAGCACTTATATTATATGATATATATTATATTACTGTGTATTTTAGTATGATACTGATTTAGGCCAGTCAGTAATCAGGGTATAAGAGATTAGATCAAGAGATTAGATCTTGTGATGAAGTGGGGCTTCTTAATCATGTTTATTTTGGTCAATACTGAGATTGCAATTATATATAAAAATAAATCAGGAAGGATAATAAATTATAAATAAAAATAAATCAGGAAGGATGAAAGTGCACTGCAGTAAAGGAAAAGGCTGAGCTGGATTTAAAACAAAAACGACAAAACTTTTTAACTTAATTATCCTGTTTCATAATCGTTGGAAGCCAAAACCGTGACTGAGAAAATTTGATTAAATTGTGCAACCCTAAAAGGAAGTAAAAATGTTATGATGAAATTTTACAAAAAATAAATAAACTATTAAGGGGACAAATTATGTAGTAATTGTGAAAAAGGCACAGCATGCAGTCTATCACACTTTATATCACCAGTTTTGTGAATTACATAATTGCTGCTAGAGATTAACTCTGTAACCTGTAAACATGTTTTTGTGTTTACAAGCAATAGAGAGAGTAAAAAACAGTTGCATACAGCAAATATGATTGTAATGAGAGTAAATGGTCATCCCTTGTGTCTGTCCTTTTCCGGCAGAGTGAGCGTCATGCCTGAATAAACACATCCGCTGCCACGTGTGCCATCTGACCCAATGCCATACCCCTACAGAACCAACGCTGCACCATCACACTTTAATCAGCCAGACACCGAGAGAGAAAAACAAGCCTGCATAGTTAATAATGCTGCCAGAAGACCAAACAGCATCATTTGGCTAAAGTTGCTCATTTAATAAACAATAAATAAATCTGAAACATACAGAACAAACCAAACAGAGCTAAACAACCATCAAACATGTTTTGTTTTTTTTGTGTGTGTGAGAACAGCTTGACTGTTATATGTATTTACACTGCCCTCTTCAGGAGGAGCCCAACAGGTGTCAGCTTACATCATCCACAGAGCCCATTCACACACCGTCACCATAGCAACTGCTCAGCCTAATGACATTAGCATGCCGAGAACTAGAAACGCTAAAAAACAGTAATGTCATCAGGCATTATAGGGCTTCAAGGAACCATTAAGGCTGGACTCTTCAGGCAGTTGTTTAGTTTCTTAATTGAGTTCCTCTAGATTGATCTTATAGCAGTTTCCTCTTTCTCCCTTCGCAGGAGTTCAGAGACGTTGCATTATATAATAGTTCAAGTCCTCCTGTTGCATAGTTACCAGCTCTAATAGAAATCCAATAGAAAAGAAGGGGAAAAAAGAAAAAAAAAAACTTTTACACTGCAACACAGAAGACAAATGGCACATGTACAATCACTACAGTTCATGACTCAATTCACCCATCTCTTGTTTATACTTCATTCGTACGACTACTAACACATTCAGCTTCGTCTCAGGTGTGTGGATGTGTGGTGATGTAATTCTCGCCTGAGACGCCGATCCATTCAACCAGCTGACAAACCTGCAGACCGAGGATAAATTTAAACCTGTGAACACTGAGCCTCACATTTCGATAAATTACTGTGTAATTTACCGCACACTAAAAATACTCCAAGTGAGCTCCACTAAAGGGTACAGACCAAACCTCAGATAAATGAGCCTCTTTAATACTTCAGGAGCTGAAGACCTGAACTCTGAGACTGAACTGTTAAGGGGAATTACTATAGGTGTATAGACTACAAATTTTACTTTCATGTAAATAGAACATTCTTCATATGAAAACACAAAAAGGGTTTTGTTTTATTTTGTATTGTGACTTCACCTATTTCAGTTAATAAAACACACAAATCGTGCATTATGCATTTTATGTCGAAGAAACCATAAGTTTCTGTAAAATGATAACTAAAAAAAGGTTAACTACCAGAAAAAAAATAAAAATAAAATAAAAGTACAAAATAAGTAAATAACATAATAAATAAAATTAAATAATTTAAATAAATATAAATGTTTTATGAGCAAAATGTCACAAAGAAAAGAGTCATAAAATGACAACTAATACACACTGCCGTTCAAATGTTTGGGATCAGTATTTATTTTTTTTAAATTTAAAGAAATGAATACATTTATTCAGCAAGGATGTGTTAAATTGATATAAAGTGAAAGTAAAGACATACTATTAAAAAAAAGATTTCTATTTTGAATATGCTGTTCTTTTTAACTTTTATTAATTAAAAAATTCTGAAAAAAAAAGTACCAAGTTCCAAAAAAAAAAAAAAAAATAAAAAATAAGCAGTTCAACTTTTTCCAACATCGATAATAAATCAGCATATTGACAAATCAGAATGATTTCTGAAGGATCATGTGACACTGAAGACTGGAGTAATGACTGATGAAAATTTAGCTTTGCATAACAGGAATAAATTATATTTTAAAGTATAATAAAATAGAAAACCATTGTTTTAAATTGTAATAATATTTCACAATATTACCTTCTTTTCTCTATTTTTTCCCCTCTATTTTTGATCAAATAAATGCAGACTTGATGAGCAAAAGATCCTGCTGCTCCCAAACTTTTGAACGGCAGTAAATATTGCCTATTATTTAACATGTTTTCTGAAAACTGACAGTTTTCTGGAATCTACGAGACACTGTGGAAAATCAAATTAGTTAAATCCATTCAAAATGACTTATGCCTGTGGTACTTCCTCTTAAAGAGGGACACTTACTTGTCTTCCTCATGGAAATTCTTCACGTCCCTTAACAGGACTTGTTTTTCCTGGCTGAAACTGGACTACAACTGCCCTATACCTGCTGAGGATCAGATGTCAGTCTGATCAGGTCTGAGACAATGGAGAATGAGAGGACACTGAATAATGAAGAGCTGGTGAGCAGCACTGACAGCAATGTGCTGTGGTCTGGAAAACACCAGATCACCTCTTACACTTGTAGAGCCTACGGCAGGAGAGCAAACACAATCGACTGAAATGGGCCGTTAAATGTGCTGAAAGCATAATAAAAATAAAATTACATGTATAAATCACTGAATGACTGCCACTGGAGAAAATACCAATAAAAAAAGAATGAAGTGAGGAGAAATAATAGTGGAATAAAGGTATGATAATGAAGTGTGCTTACATCCCTGACTCAAATCTTGCTCTTCAGCAAATAACACAGTTGTGTACACGACTTGCTCTCCTCCAGCTCAACTCACCACCCACAAACCCTCCCACACACCCACAGCACAACAAAGAGACACCAGAGTGAATTTCACTGCTCAACAGTGAAGTACAGGTCAAGAATCTTTCACCATCACACAGTGCTGGGAAATAAACCAGCAGCACAGGAAGAGTAGATTAATGACTGTGGGTGAACTCTTCAGAAGGTCATATGGAGCACATACAGGCCTAATGACCACACGAGACTCTTACCTGACAATCAAAGTCCTGGAAGTTCTGTCCATTCTGTGTGGAAAGAGAGAGAAAGAGATCAGTTGAAAGGGTTAAGCATGTGATGTTAAAATACCAGGTCATGCAAGACACAATGGCCCATACCTGGCATTGACCACATAATTATATTCTGTTAAAGAAAGGACAAATTACAGTGCTGCGAGATGATTTAACTCCTGCCTGAATTGTCGAGCCTGAGTTTGAATGTAGGAGTTACCCAAAATTAATTTCAACATTTTTTGAACAATGCTAATAATAAAATTGAAATGTATAAATGTTCAATATTTCAAAATCAAAGCTCCTTCGCATGTAAATTCCAGAGAGGGCATGTTTTGTAATCTGCTGTAGTTTTTGGAACTGAATTCTGAAGAATTCACTTCTGTAAATAACTGAAATTTGTGTGTACAGAATGAGACTGGCAGAACGCATATTCAGCTGTGGTTGCACTTGTGGCCTCAATAAATAAAAGTGTCACTCCCTCTCTAATCTAAAACGAATTAGGACCATGCAGATGTTTTTAAAACAACAGAGTATTTTAAAGGACAGATTTTATCACCAGTTATATTTCTGCTTAACTGAACGACACTGTTGGTCAAGCAGTGAGTGACCACCAGGAGGAGTCACAAAACCCACATGGTCTTTTTAAGAGAAGGAAACATTTTCAAAATGTTTTGTAAAATATAAACATCTTTTATAGAGCAGATTTGTTTAGATAGGTAGTGTTGTTGCAGTTCACAACCTAACTCTATAAAGCCAACTTTATAATATTTGATATGCAAAATTGCAAATTTCTAAGGCATCTAAATTATCAGCATGATCAAATATGAAAACACACAATTTGTCATCTGATTGATATTTTATATTTAGCAAGTAAAAAGCCTAAAACTGCACATTTTATATTGTAATTAATATTTTATGATGAACACAGATTGAATCAACTAGGGTTTATGAGGAACGTTTAGTTGTTCATCTCTCAGTAATCATTGTATTGCATTGCATTATGTTTTGTCCCCCACAAAAATAATACAGAACTTTCATCATAAAACTAACATGTAAATATCATCTTAAGACATATTATTAGCAAATATAGAGTGACAACTGATATTTATATGCATTTTATGCAAGTCATACTGTTTTTTTCCATTATAAGCTATCAGAATTTCATATTGCATATCAGCACCAGAGTTCTCATTTTTGCTCAGAATACAACTGACATGTTTTTTCCTCGGAGTACGAGCTGCATTTTCTTCTTTATCATAAGCCATAAAAGCCTGATGTATCAATTATGATGCTCAAAATAAACCCACAACATGCAAACTTTTAGTATTTTTTTTTTTTTTTGTTAAAAGTTTCAATAAACCGTTCCCAATTTAAAAAACAACAACAAAAAAACTATTATTTCATATGTCAGGCTTTACAGAGCACTATTCAGCAAACATAAGGCAGTATGCATACTTTATACAGTACACACACATAAATAAGCTCTTGTTCTTGAGGATTTTCTAACAGCTGCTCATTTCAGGCTCTGTTTGATGCTGGTGATACCAGCGGCTGTGAGATTAGGACCTGATGACATTATACATCATCTCTCTGATCTCACTGCTCCGGTAAATCTCAGTATCCAAGGGTAACGGGCCCTGAGACGAGCGCCTTGAGGAGCCCGGGATCGAGTCAGAGTGAGAGAACTGGAGTGGTGGGGTGAGATGTAGTTAAAGACAGAGAGGGGAAGCACTGGCGTTCACAACCAGACGAATGTGTGCGAACTCACCTTGTCTGTCAAGAGGGGTTTGATCTCAGTCAACTGCATATCCTGTAACTCATCCATCCTCAAGCCTGACAGCTGCCCGTCACTACAGAGAGAGAGAGAGAGACAGGACGGATATGGATTAGTACATCATTACAGTAAGCACTGACTTATTGACCAACAGGGAACATGGCTCAGCATGCCAAATGCTCATGAATGCAGAATTACAGTAAACAGGGCACAGAGGGAGAGAGAGAGAGAGAGAGAGAGAGAGAGAGAGAGAGAGAATTGATGTTTAACATCCTGCCTAATACCCGCCACCAAACCCCCATTGTCCTTGTTAACCGAATTCAGATGAGCTCATGTTTAACTCATGGTTTAACTCTCTGTGGCCATCCTGAAGGTCAATGAATGCAACTGTTTCAGGAAGGGCATTGTGTAGGCTTATGTCACGCTTATAATGGCGCTGGGTGACTTACTGAAGCTTGGTGTTGCTGAAATAGAGGTTTTGTGTCCCCTGAGCTGCTCTCCATCCGGGATCAAATGTGCTACTGCATTTTAGGGCAGAACGCAAGCATGCAAATGCAGATATGAATGTTTGGCCAACACATTAAAAGCACACAGTCCCTTTGGGCATACTTAAAGAAATGAAACGGCATCAGAAACTGATTTTACTGCTGTAACGTGACTCATTTCCTAGTAAAACAGGATTTTCAATAAAAAAAAAAAAAAAATGTTGGGTATCCACTGGGAATTAATTGGATCATGAAAAGTGGGCGAATCCTACTAGAATGGGACATCACAGCTTATATATTGCATATTAGGGTTGAGAATATAATGTGTTTAGACACATTTTGAAAGGCAACAGCACATTAGAGTTTGAATTTACATACTACTGTTTGAAAGTTTGGGGTCTATATGCACAATATATTGATACAAAATGTTTCTTGAGCAGCAAATCATCATATTAGAAGGATTTCTGAAGGATCATGTGACACTGAAAAGTCAGCTTTACATCATAGGAATAAATTACATTTTAAAATATATTCAAATAGAAAACAGTTATTTTACATTATAATAATATTTCACAATATTATTGTTTGAACAATTTTAATCAAATAAATGATACTGATGAGCATAAGAGACTTCTTTCAAAAACATTAAATCAATCAAACTCCAAACTCTTTCTGTCTTTTTAGATCTGAAACCACCCAATCACCTTCCCTCCTTGTAAGACTGCTGTGCTTTGAGACAAAGGGAAGGACTTGCTGACCCAAGACTGTATATAAATGTTCTGTACACCTTGTGCTACAATCTCCAGGTGTCTGCTTCTCCGTTTATAGGCTTTGGCCACCTGTAATGACTTGGCATTCAGTAAAATCTCTCTGCTGCCCTAAATCACAAGCATGCCAGGTCATGTGGACTAATTTTGCTTACAGTAAGTTCCCCTGGACCTTGACTGACTGTCTGTGGTGGTGAGGATGCGAGAGGAGATGAACAAAAGGATGTAAGGCTGGCGTCCGCAGGAAGCCTGACAAGTGTTGACAAGGTCACAGTCAGAGACAGAAGGCCATGTGTGTGTGTTAGATGGATTAGTGGAGTTACTCAGAGGGAAAATGTCGATCTGTCACAGTGTGTAGGGTCAGTGATCTGTCAAAAGACTCAGTGAGACAAGAGAGGCAGCCTTATGCTTATAAGTTTCTAAATGTTTTTTATTTTTTGTTGTTATCCCACCCTTGATGTTCTTCAGTGCTTTACCATTGTGGCTTTCTGAGAACAGGATGAACACATCTAGCATCTTCTCCTGAATCAATGGAGACAGAGTGTACTATTTTGGGAGGAGAGATGCCAGATGAGCTTCTTCAGAGCTTCTTAAAGAACAATCAGAGCACTGACTGTTCTTATGTAACAAATCATTTTCCTGTGAAATGTAACAATGTGCTCTTTTCATTGTGCTTGTTAAAGTGAACATGCCGATAGTAATATTTCATTTGAATATGAACGGCAGAGTGCTGGATGTGAACAGATTTCTGCCAGGGCTGGTTGGAATGATGTATATAAATCACGCTATTTTGTGTATATCGCAGTTACTTAGGAGTGTGCGTGATGTGTCATCCATGATAATTTCATAATTGTTTAAACAATGCTTGATCTAACATTGAGAATGGCAGCCAAACAAATCTATGCCTTAAGAATGCACGCTCTCACTGCTTAATGCAGCTTATTTTAATGCCATTCAAGTCCCCAAAATGCAAGATATACAAAGCCGTTTTCCCCATGAGTTTTGTCTTGTATTTATATCAAATGATAGTTAAAGGAATAGTTCACCCAAAAATGAAAATTCTGTCATTAATTACTCGCTCTTATGTCGTTCCAAACCCGTAAGACCTTTGTTCATCTTCTGAACACAAATTAAGATATTTTCGATGAAATCCGAGAGCTTTCTGACCCTGCATAGACAGCAACGCTACTACCATGTTCAAGGCCCAGAAAGGTAGTAAGGAAATTAATGTTAAAATAGTCCATGTGACATCAGTTGTTCAACCTTAATTTTGTGATGTCCTTACTACCTTTCAAGGCCTTGAATGTGGTAGTTCTGCTGCTGTCTATGCAGGCTCAGAATACTCTCGGATTTCATCAAAAAAAATCTTAATTTGTGTTCAGAAGATGAATGAATGTCTTACGGGTTTGGAACGACATGAGGGTGAGTAATGACAGAATTTAAATTTTTGGGCAAACTATCACACAGCAATATCAGAAGCCGTTTTCCCGAATAAGCAAAATTGCGAATGTCACACTGATTTTATAATACAGCTCAATTACAGTTCAATAAGTATTGTCAATATTTTGTAAAAACAAATAAAATTTCCAAATGAAACCACAGCAAAACTGTAATGCATCTCCGTGCAAACAAACACATATTATAGCAGTTAGGGCTGCACGATTAAATCGAATGCGATTTCCATGTGCATTTTTTCAGTAAAGCCGGTTCTGTAATCAGCAGTAAATCTCCATCACCTGCTTTCAGATGGAGCAGCATTTACTACACAGAGCCTTAGTTCACTGACGGGTAACGCAAAAAAAAAAAAAAAAAAAAAAAAAAAACACACACACATTGGAGACGATATTATTGCACAATAATGAAATCGAAGAAATCGTTTGCGATAATGACAGCTATTTGCGTAGCTTCTCGGTGAACTACGGCTCTGTGTAGTAAATGCTGCTCTATCTGAAAGCATGTGAAAATGCCACATTTAATAACATGTTTTTACTCCAAACTCACTTCATAATGTCAGTCAAGTGTTTGAAATAAATCCTTCTATGAGATGATGTGGCACGCAATAAGGCACGCAACATATTTCATAGTATTCTAAGCAGTGGCATTGCATTATAAATATACTTTACTATAAAGAAAATTATAATAAGATAAACCATATATTGTCGTAGTCATGTTTATTAGTCACGCTGAATCAATGAAAGCAGTTAAATCTTCTGTTTATTCAGCTGCAGCGATCGGTATTTCCTGGGTTTCTTCTTCGGGGTGTATTCGGAGGTTCTGCGTGAGAGCGCCCTCTGGCCTTCGGATGGAGATTTACTACTGATCACAGAACCGTGCTTCACTGAAAGATACGCATGACAATCGCGGCTTCTGCCCAAACGCGATTTCGATTTCACTTCGATATATCGTGCAGCTCTAGTAGCAGTGCTTCAATAAATCCACTTTTTGAATAAAGTTTAACGATTGATTCAATGACCAAACGGATCAGCAATTTGAACAAATCATTTGAATGAATGACTCAATGACTAACTCATTAAGATAAAGAATGTTTTAGGATAAATAAATCCATCCATCCATCCATCTGAGCAATATTGCTTATAGTAGAAAACTGTCACTGCTGTGAACTAATTGCCATACAGACTATGAATACGAAAATCTTTGGGAGTCGGCTGATCTTGACAGGCCAAAAACCAGCCAAGGTACCAGCACAAAAACACACTCAGTAAAATAGTGTTTAATTACTGTTATCGAAAATATAGAGAATTACCTTTGTCAATATTGGACACTCCTAATCACAGTATAGTATGTAAAGAAAGTTTTTGACACATTAAAGAGACAAAAATTAAGTGAAATAAGCTGTGAAAAATAATTTAATTCCATTTACTGTGCTTGAGCAGTGAAATAGATATAAAATTATATCAAAATACCCAGTTGGTTATCTAAGTGAAATGTAAACTGTTTTTTTTTTTTTAAATTAAAACTGCCAAAATCATAAAGTGGTTCAATTTATTTTCTAGATCATTTCAAATCTCTACATAAAACCATTACATTTCTAAAACATTTTCATGTATATCCTGCAATACTGAGAGCGCACAAAGGTCTTTACAGTTTCAAGTATTACACATTAAGCTTGTTAGATTAAATCCATTCCAACTACCTGAGCATCTTACATCTTTATCCAGCAGTACAGTGACAGTGCTGGAGCTGGTGCTCAGCAGGAGTAAACGCATGGGCCAGACAGGATGGGAAAATCTTGCCAGGGTGTGACTACTAAACCTGTACATTTTATATGGGTGCACATGTAACTTCACTAGGATCTGTTTTATTCCAGCTAATTTGGATTCATTTGCTGAAGTTGTGCTTTCCAGCAGAAGAATACTTATTATGTTCTACAGGCTGTGTGTGAAACACTAATTACAGGCCGTTGGTGAATGTGTGTGGGTTCAGGTCGTAGAAAACATCTGAAGGGCTCCTTTCTTGCTTAACTGCTCGACTCGCGCCTCTCTGAATACATCACGTAATCAGCGGAAAGAAAAAATATCCTTCCTCTCTTCTCTTTCATTCAAGAGCCTTCCAGTCCTCCATTCCAACTGTAATTTACTCTTATAATTAGTAATGACGTTATAAGATTGTGAAGTAGAGAGATAATTGCAGTTTTGAGAGTAGCTTCAAAGAGACAGTGGGTAGTTCATATAAGACAGGAGGGAAAATGTAATGTTAAGAGAAATCATGAAGCCAAATGTTCGGAGGCTCTCTAGTTTCTAATTTTAAATGATGTCCAATAAGCTACATGAACTAAAAGGTCACTGGCCCCAATTATCAGCGCTGTGAACAATTACGTTAAAACACCACATAATTATCACTTTGTGAAACCTCTATTATGACCAAAGCGCTGGCCTCTTTCCATTAATCTCAGTCTAGTCTGAAGTCCATTTGTGCTTGAGATGAAACAGCATAACTTTATTCTGTAGATGAATAGCTCTAAAGTAAAGCAGGCATTTCAAACTGAGATTGAGGCAGTAGGTTATGATTCACGTCGTGTCATATACAGTCAGTGCGCTGTGATAATGCCCTGATGCCACAGGGTTCGGAAAAGATGGAGGTGAGTTACATACTGCCACAGGTGTCCCATGATAGATAACAAACAGGTAAGGGAAGAAAATAAAGTGTAATAGACACATTATTTATAAGACCAGTGATAAGGCCATCAAATAAGATATTGGGAAATGGCTTCAATTTTATTAAACAAACAAACAACAACAAAAAAAAAACTGTATGTGTGCTGTGTGTTTCAGAGTGACACTTGGCATTGTGTTCACTTGTGCACCTCCAGCTCATGATTTGTTATTTGGCAGTAAATGCAGGGCCCTTGATTTCCGTGATCCAAAAAAACGCGTACGGAATCACGGAATTTACTGTGTAACGCGGAATGTCACGGAATTTGGTAAATTTTGTATGGGTATGAAAAGTAGGTCAGTACACTTAATCACAACACAATATACTGTACTAGTGTCAGTGAATATTAAGCCACGAATATACCATTCAAATAGACAGGTTCTGCATGTCTTTGTGAATGAATGGCGCAGACGCGCAGTTTCGTTTAGGCTACTGCACACATAGGCTAACTAAACGCATGTGACACTCATGGTGTTTCAGTCTCTGGCGCCTCACTATACGAGTACATGAACATGATCGGCTCTGAGAGTCACTTAATGAGCATTTTACCATTTCTTTTGAGTAAAACTATCAGATAGATAGAATGATAGCATGAACGATAGAACAATAGATAGAACGAGCGATAGAACGATAGACAGAACGATTGATAGATAGACAGACAGATAGAACGATAGATAGAACGATAGATAGATAGATAGAACGATAGATAGATAGATAGAACGATAGATAGAACGAACGATAGAACGATAGATAGATAGATAGATAGATGCTTCCATAGGTTTGAGTTTGTTCTTGTGAAGAGCAAAACAAGTGTGAACAACTATTTTTCCATGTTATTCTCCTACAACGATGATTTGCATTAGGGCTGTGCAATTAATCGCATGCGATTCTCATGCGCATCTCTTCAGTAAAACCGGCTCCGTGATTGGCGCTAAATCTCCATCACCTGTTTTCAAATGGAGCGGCAGTTAATACACAGAGCCGTAGTTCACTGACAAGCTACGCGATACCGCGTTCATAATCGAATGCGATTCATCTGCAATATTGAAAGCAATATTGCCTAGCTTGTCAGTGAACTACGTATTCAAAAATAGTCCTCAGGGTAAAAAGTTATTCAGCTTTTTATTTTATTTTTATTTTCTGTGCACTCAACAAAATCCCCCTAATTTTACGATTCATTCTTTGAAATAGCTATAGCAACTTAAGTCATCTGGTAAAAATTATACTGTTGCAATATATACAGCACAGAGGAAAAATTCAATATCAAAATGTATCCCCCCCCCCATTTCTACAATATACAGCGTTGCAAAAATAATGAAATAGGAACAATATAGGCATCCAAAATACCTCTCAACTTCAGATTCAAGCTATTGGTTGACATGTCAGGTCTTTCCCAGATTAAAATCTAAGTGCATGGAGCTGGTGATTTAATCTCCCAACATCCCAGACAGAACTGACCTGCTCCAGCAGCTACATCGTTACTATGACTACGGATGTTCGTCATCAACAAGTGAGCAGAGGTTATTCATGGGCAGAATCATGGGGCAATTTCAGATGTACAAATGAGAAGCTTTAAAATAAGCAATAAACTAAAGAACAAAGAAGGATCCATTTAAAAGCAAATACAAAGCTAAACTATGCATAAGGTTTGTTGGCTTGGTTATTAGAAGTATTCACAGAAAACAAACAAACAAAAGAATGTGTTGACCCATATCCTACATAGTATGATGCTGAGAAATGCAAACAAAGCCTGATTAATGCATTCAAATAAACTAAAGCAAACAAAATACACTAACCAACAGCGTACGTATTAGCTGCACTAATCTGTCTGCGCTCTAATCAGCTCACAGGGAAACGGAAATCTCACCCTTCAACAGCGGATTGGAGTTGATGGGAGTTTAACATGCTTTGGGTTCTTACGCAAGATTTGAATTGAAATGGACCTGATTCAATTTCAAATTGAGTCAGCTCAATCAGAAAGGCATTTTCACCCACTCGCTCCACATCAGGAAAGGGATGTTCACCCAAAAATATAATTATTTTCCTCACTATCATTCTGTCCCAAATACGACTGACTTTAAGAATTTACCTTAAACCCATACACTGAAAAATAAAGCCAGAATATTCTTCAATAAGATAAAATGGCACCCTCTACAAAAGAAACAGGATAGAGAGACAACAGGTTTTTGATTTTTTTTTTTTTTTTTGGGTAAATTGAGAATTTCTACGTCTTCATAAACACTCAATGAACTGTTTTCTGCATGACCTGCTACAACACTTGTTAACAATAGCTTGAGTAGAGAAACTACTAGTGTCAAGAGAAAATTGGTTTGAACATCTGCCTTTTTCTCAAGTCCATGTCCATCAGCTCCGCCCATTTGATTATTAGCATGCTCAAGCCCGCCCATTTGCCATCACCACAACCAGCTGATAATTCATCAAGACGAGAGGGAATGGCAGTAATTACTCCATCCTTCTCCCAAAGTATCTCTCTAAGCATACCAACATCATTATCATTATGACCATCACTGTGATCCATCATAGCAAAATTACCACCACCGCCATCACATTTCTCATCAGGCTGGCCGTGAGCCACATCGACACTACATCTTCATCAGATAAAATGTGACCTGTTTATACAGTCAATGTTGTTTAATGGGTGCAAAAAAACAAGCTGACCTAGACTTGACATTACTCTTGTTCTGCTGTAAAGGCTTATTTTCATATGAATTCGATAAGGGTTATGAAATATGACTCAGCTATTTCATTTCAGCAAATTGCAGCTCAGTTACAAAATCTACCAAGTTGCCTCGCTGCTTCCACATCAACTTCAACAGCAGCGTCCAAACTAAAATGAAGGAACCCATACAAATATGCACAGGAGATGCAAATCGTGATTAGTTTTATTATGGGTGACAAGAATAAAGACACAACATAAACCTATCCACCTTTTTCATGCCGTAAAAATGGGCGCGGCCATTTGTAAATTCTATGGGTCTAGCTTCCGGTCTCATCCGCATCCAGCTATATTTAGCTGTACAAAACAGTTTGTTTTGCTGCTTGATATTGTAAATTGGTGTGTCTTATATTATTTTAATGTATTATCTTAATTATGAACACACTGGTTTGTAGTGCAAACAGTTTTAGCATTTACTGCACATTGTTATTCTCCTCGTTATTTACCTATAGTGGCTAATGAACCGGAAGTCTCACCCATAGGCTTACTTCCGCGTTGAAGAAAAAGGTGGATACATGACAGAAAATCTGGGTCAAATATTAAGTTTTCATTTTAAACTTTTTGTAACTAATGCTTTTCTGTACTAAATAACTAATATTTACAATCATTTATCTTGGTTCGACTACTACCTTGGATTGTTGCACTAAGACTGTCACAGTGCATTCTGGGATTGCATTCTTGAGATTAAGCTTGGGATTGAATACAACCAAAAGAATTTATCTTAGAGGGCTGCATAATTAAGATGCCTATTTTTGCATAAAGGGATAGTTCACTCAAAAATGAAAGTTCTGTCATTAATTACTCATCCTCATGTCATTCCAAACCCGTAAGACCTTCGTTCATCGTCGGAACACAAATTAAGATATTTTGATTAACCCTTTAAACACCATGGAATAGAACTTGCATCTCAAAAAACACTGTCATGATAATGTCATAAAAGAAACCCCTATTGAAAGTCTTTTTTAAAACATACAACAGCTTTGGGTGACAAATAACCTGAAATTTTTCACTACAAATACTGACTCCACCTTGACTCCATCACAAATCCGTGCAGTAGGGGTGTAACGGTACAAGTAGCATATTTGTAATATTTTTAGTGCAAGTATTTTGTTTCGGTATGCATGCTGAAAGACTGCACTGCTGTTTTAACCACTTTGCATATGTAACTACTGTATCCAGAACCCAATTTGAAACTGAGTTTCCCTCCTAGGATGGGACAGCACCATTTATGTCGATATACTTTGTTCACTGTTATTTTTCAGATGCTTTCATAACAGAGCGAGCTTCTCTGGAAAAAGCACACAACCCCAGTTTGCCCGAACATGACGTGCTTTATATTAAGTGCTTAACTAACTACAATTTAAAGCGGTTTGAAATGCATTTAATGCATTTCAAACCTGTTTGCTCCTTTGTATCTCTTACATCTTACGATTGTGTACTTATTTGTAAATGTTTGAAACTAATGCAAGTCTGTCCATATTGCATCCTGACAGCAAGGGAGTCTCTGTTAAACTTTGCATACTTCACTAAAGGAATGCCAGCGCACAAACAGATGTGAATATTTTATATCCAAAAGTGGAAGCGCTTTAAATCTCTTCCCCCATTTACAACAGCACCATAAACTGCCGTATAAAGACTGTGTTGCAGCCGGTTTCAGCAGTACTGCCAGACTTGTTTTAAGACAGAGCTATAGCTTGTTTTGTTTAAAAAAAAAAAAAAAAAAAAAAAAAAAAAATCCCAAAATGTCATTTTGTGTACCGTTACAGCCCTACCATGCACTCACTCAAATAATATACAGGAACGAACTGGATCTGGAAAGAAATAAAACAGAAATTGCACAATGAAAACAACCCACTCTGTTTACAGTGTGTGCACTGGCATAAACTCTGTAATACAGTGGCAAACCGGGCAGAGTGTCAGCCAAGCAATCACTTGGCCAGGGTGTGTGCGCCAGGCCACAGAGACGTCCCAGCATCCACACCGCATGCAACACTGAACACACACAGAGAAAGCACAGCACTGGCAGGGAGAAGCCCACTGCGTGGCAGGAATTAACCGGCAAGGTCCAATACTCCTGCTGGCCTTAAATTACGACTGTAAAGCTTCTAAAAATGTGTCAACTTCCCATCTACTCTATATTTCATAAAGCAGCACTGCCTGTCACACACTGGAATACATGTATATGATGAACAAAAATGTTGGGTAAAACAAATTCTTTGTTTAAGATTGCAGTCACATTGTTCTCCACTGCAAACTAAAGAACAGCTCTCCTCTATGACTGCTCTCCCATTAGTCTCCTGCGCATGTTGTTGTTCATTAAGGTCTCTGGCGTCATTCTGTTAGCGATCTCATTAGTGGCATCCTGCCAGTGGCAGAATGGAGCAGCTGCTGTGAGACCGCCTGCCCCTCTAACCAGAGACACCATGGACCGAGAACAAGCAGATGTGATGCCCTATGGGCTTACCAAAGCTTTGGAGCAGAGTCTGGCTGTCTCCTGACACCCGCATAAACTGGGCCACTTGGATCGATTTAGGGCATGTATTTCGATAGACGAACAGAAACAATGCCGGAAATGCTGTGCCGTGTTACTGCTTGAGGTCAGAGATCCAAAGACAAAAGAGGCACTGCCGTGAAGCTAATTACCCATGATTCATGGCAGCAGCTACTAAGGTTCGAAGACAAAGCTTCTGAATCATTACTCCGAGGACGAGTATGAGACTACTGCATTAGTGGTGAGATCACAGACTGAGGTTGGCCCGCAACTAAATGGTTCCCTATTAAAGATTATATGGTTTTGCCAAAGCCACCAATCAAGCTTTATTGCTGACAAAATATCGACCACTCCCTACATTATTATCTTTTACTCTTAAACACTGATTAAGCTTGGCACAATTTGATGTTTGAGTTTTCTGCATGAATAGATTCTAAAACATAAACCTAAATTTTAAGAAAGGAGATCAGAAACATTTGTCATTATGCACCAAACAATGCATTTCCAAAGAATTACATTCTTTCATGCGGTCAATCAATTGTTTTTTTGATGGCAGATGCCAATATCTAGAGCTGCACGATTAAATGTTTAAAAGATCGTGATCTCGATTCAAACACCCACGCGATCTAATTTCCAAATAACAACGATTCACTCGTGTCTATTAAACCTTTGAAAAAAATCATAGGGAACATTCAAATCTGTGGTCGCACTGCCGCTGACACAGAGGGCAGATATTTACCACGTTTAGGTAAGAAACAGCTTAAAGATCATAAATCCAAAGTTTTGTCATGAAACTCTAGATGGCGCAGAGCAACAGGTTCTAATTCAATCTGACAAAATGATATCATTACACATGGATGCAGCTGATTAGTTCTTTTTGTATCAGCACAGCAGCCAATAAGCTTGCTGCGTAACATTCAAATGCTCAACTAGTGCTTGCTGTAGCAGTTGCAGTGTGCTTCGGAAACCCCTCACCTTCCCCAGCTCCACCTATATAGATCTGCTTTGGGGTGATTTAATGTACATAATATATTGGGCTTATTTCATATACATTATATATGCAGCAGCAGTAGGGGTGTGTGATATACATTGCCTGCGATATTATCGTAATTGTTGTTTTAACGATGTGCGATTTGTATTTTGCAAAAACCATTCAAAAAACACCCTCAGAGTGCATGCATACATTGTGAAATCTAGACTAGTGCGTGTACGCATTTAGAGAGCGTTCTTTCACTGCATGATTCAGTCTATTAAAATGCATTTAGAATGATCACAAATTCAAGACATGAGGGCAGAAAATGTATAGTTTTACCACTTCATATAGTTAAATTTCACACAAAGAGTGCCGTTTTTCTCCAAAAATTACCATGATGTGATATTGATTTTTTACAACAGTTAAAAAACAAGAAGTTAATTATGAGATTTACGTTTTGGACGCCATATTTCCTGTTTTTGCACTATTTCGCCAACAAAAATAATTCCAAACACAGCCACAGCACTGTTTTGTGTCTCTGAGCAACATGACGGTGTTTCGTTCCTGAATGAATCAACTGTTTAAATGATTCGGTTCAATCAGAATGACTCCCTTATTAACAGTGACTTGCTGCCACCTGCTGGTGGTTTTAATTTCACATTTAAAGTTACTTATTATTTAAATAATTTCAAATAACAGTATTCAACGTTTTATGTTTAATATATCAAAACATTATTTATGCAGTTGTAATTGCAGGTTAAATGCATTCATGTCTTGTATTAAACAGTGTAAATACATCTAAATGCCACTTCAGATGGAGCTTCTGTGTTTCCTCTGCATTGCAAAGATGAATTTTGTTGATACTGATTTCATTTGCTTGGTAACAGCCCAAATGTCTTACTATTCTAATTCACTGATTAAATGTAAAAATTTGACTCAAAAGATAATGAACACTTTCATAGTAAATGTCTTTATAAAGGTAAAAATGCCCATAAAATGTAAAAATCAGCTTAAACTTATTGGAAAAGATTAATTTCTATCAGTGTGAACTGACCACCAAACAGAATATGAAGAATATGAAAAACTTTAGGAGTCAGCTGTCCACCGCAGTCCTTAAGATACCAGCACAATAACTCACTCAGCAAAACATCGTCTGATTATCGTTATCGATAAAATCCCAGAAAATATTGAAATATTTTGTGTCAATATTGCACACCCCTAAGCAGCAGTATTTCTTATATGCTCACAGCAGCATGTTGTGGATGTACTGGCAGTAGCAAGTCATTAAAGGTGACATAACACACACAGTTTCACCCAATCTCATGTTAATCTTGAGTGCCTATAGAGTACTGCATATATCATATCTCCAAAAAGTCTTTAGTTTTATCATATTTATAAAAGAAAGATACAGCTTTACGATTCTTTCCGAAAAAAAGCAGAGCTCCCGGAGGTGCGCCGTGGGCAGAGCTAAAGAGTGACGAGTGACGCCGATGGCCAACAAAACACGGACATTTGATGCAGTTTCACTTACCGTCTGCAGCTCTGAATCATGACCGGGATCTTTTATAGCTGACACCACGCCATCTTTCAGTATCAAATGATGTGCAAATCCAGCATCGAACTGGGCCTTGTTTATAAAACGTTCATCAACAAACACACTTGCAAAACTCTGTTGCTGCCCCGGAAAAACAAAATGCATCCACTGTTTACGTAACACTGCTTTCTTCGAGAAGCTGAACAAGGTTATGTTTCCCTTACAACCAAAAACGCTTCTTAAGAGACATTCTTCCAGAGCGAGTCCCGCGCAGTGCTGCCTAATGAAGCGCGTTGATGGGCGCGCTCTTGCTCTTGTGCTGGTCAATGTATGCACGGGTGCGCTCTTCCAGGAGAAATGCCCATATAAGGAGTTCCACCCTTCATTACGTCATGAAGAGCCATGATCGAAAAAAACTTTCCTTGTAAGAAACCCAGAAGTGTATATTTGGCAAAGAAATACTCTGTTATATGTCCAAATCGTTTTTTGAAACTGTGGCCATGCTTGAATCCATGCATGCATGAGAATCCAACTCTTTAACAGTGTAAATAACTCAACATGCATGAAACAGCATTGGACCCGCCTCTTTAACATTGTCATGTACATTACTATGCCAAAACTCTAAAATGTCAAAAGTGGTTCATAAGCTGTTCCAAACCTGTGTGAGTTTTTCTTCTGTTGAGCACAAAAGATATTATGAAGAATGCTTGTATCCAAACAGTTGACGGTAGCCATTGATTAATATTATATTTGACTATACTATGAAAGTGAACTGTTTGGTTACCAACATTCTTAATATCTTTTATGCTCAATAGAAAAAAATAGTCATACAGGTTTGGAACAACTTGAAGGTCAGGAAACGATGACAATTTTCATTTTTGGGTAAACAATGGGTAAACTACCACTTTTTGAAGTGTTAATGAGAGAAGTCTGATTCATGAATGATTATTTTGAGAGGGGAAAAAAACTTTTTTTTTTTAATTCACAAATTGAAACCGAATGTTGTCTTTTTAACTTCAATTCACATCAAATTTTAGGAGCAGAACTTTCATGTATAAATCCAGATCAGTTCAAAGCTTCTCCAAGTATAGCTATTGGCAATGAGTGTAAATCAATTATAAAGATAGATTGTGGCATCTCTGGCTGTAGGGTGCGTTCAGCATTACTCATTCTAGGCACATGGCTATAAACAGAGCTGACAGTGTGAAAACACTTTAACTGAGATTAGCTTTCAGCACTCTTTCATGTTCACAAGTGCCAGGAATGCTACAATATGACTAAATCCCAAATAGAGTCTTCCATTAAACCTGGGGTCAAAAAAAACAGGAGAGGATTGTGTCTCTATGGACACAGCAGGATGTGTCAACGTCTGACTTTAATTATGACTTCTAAAAAGCAACACAGAAATAAATTTGTTGGTCAATCAGTTATACCATAGAACTGTTCAATGCTTGACTGACGAAAAACTAGGCCTATTAAATATGTGGGAACATATATCGAACATGCATATATGCAACTTATGTTGTTCTTTTTGGGTGAATTATTCCTTTAAGATGCACTTGTAAAAAAGAAGAGGGCTTTTAGTGTTTTCTAAAATTATGCCCACTTCAGTTCAGCAGAGTAAACAGAATAGAGCCTTGTTAATGAAAGTTGAAGTGTTGATCACACTTATTTCTAATTCAATCCATTTCTTAAGTAGGTGTTAAAGTGCAAATGTTAAAATCTAAAGCCAGTAGTACAAGCCAGAGCTACTCTCCAATTCCATCCCAGCAGCCACTACAGAGCAGAGATCAGGATCACTTACTAGCTCACCACCTTCATTACACTTAAAAATACAGACCAGACACACACTTGTGTTCACATGGACAGATGCTCGTCTCAGAGGCAAAGCATCCTTATATCCTTTTTGATCTACAGTAAGAGAGAGTAATTTTTTCTGTGGTATGGGAAGTCAATGTACGAAGAGGATACGAAGAGGAAAAGATGCTTATGTGCAGCATAATGCAACAGAAGCTCTTCCTTGGATGGTGAGTATCTACTTTCTGTATTTCCAGGATCAGGTAACTGGACCTCAGTAAACCAGCCCTTTCAGAACAGTACAGCTGCATCTACAATTTCAGCCAGGCTGAAATACAGAGAGAGATAGAGAGAGGACAAGCTAGGACTGCAAGACAAAAGGACTGCATGTTATATTCAATTCCCTCGAGCGGTGAGCACAAAAAATAATTCCTTTGAGATGATGAAAATATAAGTATTTTCTTGAGAAATGAGCTCTCTAACAACTGTAAGCTAGTTAACAATTGTATTGTCATCCAATAGATATTGGAAGGCAAGATGACCGATTGAGCTGTCATGTTTCAGACAGGAGAGATTCTGTGGATATCCTAAGCCTGGTAAACACCAAGCAAATGCCGACGAACTATTGGTGATGAAAGCATACTGCGGAGTCGGCTCACGTCGGCAGTGTCTGGGTCCAAAGTTGACCTGACACACCAAGCCAACGCTCGACACCCGACTCTGTCTACACAGAGCATAGTCGTAGACACACGTCTCGTTGTGTCTCACTAACTGTAGTTACAGATATAGTGCCAAGGGACCCAGTCCTGAGGGGGTCCAATTCCTGGAAAACTAAAGCAATTATGAGTTTCAGATTTGCAAGAATGAGTTTAAAAAAAGGAGACATATGCAAGTTGTCATGAAATTCAATTTTTCTATATTACTGATCATTGAATTCTGTGAACAATTTCATCCATGTACAATTTCCATCCAAGTAAAGTCTTCTTAACTCTAGTGACTTCTCTAGTGATGTATGCTGTACTTAGGGCTGGGCAATTTTTCCGATTTTATCGATTAATTTGAATTTAATGTTAATGTGTTTTGCCAATGTTTTGATTAACTGCTCAAGTGTGACGCACTCATATTGCGAGGCGCCATTCACACAGAATGTGCTTTTGTGTTGACAAAGATGTGACGCGGGCAGTGGAATAGGAAAAACATGCAAGAAGATGGGAGTGAACTTCTTTTAACTTGAGCGCTGCATTTTTAGAATGCCGTTTCATGCATGAGATGCTGCAAGAGATGCGAGCGCAACAGTCAAACCCGTCCATGTTTACATAGCAAAAACAATGGAAAAGCAGCGCAATCGAATATAAAACCTGAGAAGAACTACTACTATATGTCTGATATTTCATGTTTGCATCATGGTGACAGGCTGAAAGCTGCTGTTCATTGTCTTTACAGAATATTTATAGTTAATAATAGTCTACTGGTGTTGTACCTTAAGTCATTTTGAATTTGAATTACCTTGACTTGAGATTTTTTTAAGCATTTTCCTTGTATTATTTCTGAACTTATATTATGTATAAGATAAGTTTAAGATGTAGTTGTAGTTCATGCATCTTTTCTGCAAAGATATTTAACAAGTGATTTGTTTAACATTTACCTCATGTTGACAACTTCATGTGTGTTGCACTTGGAATAGAATTTTCTTTAACTAGAGGGTTAATAAAGAACAAGTAGTTACATTTTCAAGTTGACTAGTTAAAAATCATAAAAAAAAAAAAAAAAATCCAGATTTAAATTTTTTGCCATATCGCCCAGCCCTAGCTGTACTTCTCCACTCATTTAGGCTCCATAAATGCCACCTATTTCTTACAATTGACTACAAGCTCACATTCAGATCTGCAATTCAAACAACAACCAACAGATTGAAACAAGACCCACCATAATTTTTTTTTTCTCCGATAAACTATTTCACTTGGATGTCAGTCAAGAAATACTGAAGAAAATATGGTATCTACTTCTTTTTCATTGCAACTTTAATGATCCAACCACTGTGAAACTACTTCTTACAAAGTAAGAAATTTAATTCATTAAATACAGTATTTTGCACATTCATCCCGTGTTTCCAAACAGAATATTTTTTTTTTGGCTCTAATTCTTATCACTTATTTACACATTAACAAATTATACAATTGTGGACAATGATTTCGACCATAAAAGTACAGAGAGACTGATGAATGTTTATTTATTTATTTATTTATTTTAACCACCTTTATTAACACACTGACTTAATCATTTCTTTAGTACTGTGCCAACTGATAAACAGCAACACTTGGTATTCAAAGGTAAAGTAGCCTATTTGTAATGTATTTACTCTATTAACAGAGCCTCAAAAAAATTTGAAAAACAAATTTGCAGCCATTGAGATTAACATTTTTAAAATACATAGCATTAATATAAAAAAAACCTTAATTATTATTGTGCATATGCATGCATGTTTTGTTCTAGCCTAATGTTTATTTGTTATTGTGTCAAAAAGGAGAAATAAGTTTGTCATACTGGTTATTAAAAACTTAAGCATAAATCAAATCCAATGGCGCTAAACGAAGGGTGGCGTAGCATGTAAATTAGGGATGCAACAATACAGTTAGTCCATGGTTCAATACGTACCTCGGTTTTTGGTTCGGTTCTGATGGCTTGGCACATCAGAGTATTTTTTGCAACAAATTAAAAAACTCCTTTAAACCTTTGTATACTGGAAAAAGCGTGGATTATTATATGACGGCTTAACATTTCTTTTGAGAGAGAGGTATTATTTTTCCGATTTTTACCCAAAATAGGATGGATTGGCCATTATTGAGCCCTATAAACACTTGTAATGTGTGTTTCATTCATACTGGACGCCAGAGGGCGCCCTCATGCAGAAAATGCACGTGTATCACAGAAGTAACACTGATGACGTTCCAGGAAATCCCTAATATGGATAAAGGCATCACCATTGCTGTAACTGAATAAAAAGAAGATATAACATTAAACGTTTTGAATGATGAAACGTAAGGACAGTAAACACTCGCCTGCGACAATATATTGTTTATCTTTGTTCTTCAAGCCATCTCGGGTATATTTGTAAGCCATTTCTAATCAACATAGCCTTTATTACAGCATGTATTTTCTGCCTCATTCTGTGATAAGAAGCCACATCAGATCACAAAAGGAAGTTATTTCAAACACTCGACTAATGTTGTGACGTAAAAGTTATAATGGCCTCTTTTGTTGAACAACAGGTTTAGAAAGGCTTATCATTGCATGTCATTACAAGGGATGATGTTCGGCGTGTGTTTTTTCAAATATCAGCGGGGATGTGTTTCCTCAACTCAGCACATAAAATTACGGACACACAGCCAATTCTGAGAGGAATAAAACAGAAATTATTTAAAAACCGAAAAACCGCAATTCACAAGCGCGTATTGAACCGTGGACGTTGTACCGAACGGTTCGATATTATATTGAGAATTGTGACATCCCTAATGTAAATATCAAGGTAATCCTGCTGTTAACAATGTAAAGTTATTACGAGGCGTGCAGTGATGGGGTTCTCGTTTGTCCTAATGGTGCGAGAGAACCGACTCATCTGCTACACGCTGTGCCACCTAGTCAGGCGCTCCCAGATCAAACAAACGGGGCTTAGTGACACTCACTCATGTCTGAAACGATATGCTGCTACAGACAGATTCTGATCCACAGGCCCTGTCGTGCCAGCTGGTTTTAGTTGTTAGCTCTGAGTAAGTCTGTAACAAAAGGATTATAAGTCAATTAAAAGACTAAAATAACTGAACATGCTGCTAATTAGACAAAAGCGTGTAGCAGCATTCTGATGGCAGGCTTGAGTGCCAAGACAATGAAATCAAGGGCTTTTCTAAAAACAAAAAACAAAAACAAAAAAAACAGCCTATTAATACAATTAGGATTATGAAAGAAAATGATTCCCGGAAGCTTCCATTACTAGCTGGATTGCTGACTGACAACTCCTTTTTTTTCCCGGAAAGTGATCAGATAGGTGCTGACAGATAAACAACAAGCCCGTGAGGAACCTTAGTTCCAGCAGTCTACTTCTCCAGGAATCCAGTGGAGGCCATGAGCTCCGGTCATCCCATGGGGGACGCCACCAGAAATAGAAGCAGGCGTGGATTGATGGAGGACTGTGGGGAGCACAGCCAGTGGAAATTAAGGAACCAGAGAAAACACACAACAGCTGTCACCCAGGGAGGTTGTTGGCATAGCAATGGGAGGAGGGAGAGCCGAGTAAACCAATCAATAGAACAACAGTGAAAACACATGTGATCTGTCCAGTGATGTGCTTGGGATATACATATGCAGATATCCCTTCCTGCTATCTACATAATTAAAAAAAACAAACGAAACAAAACAAAAAAACACCACAACAACAACGCGGGAAACTTCGGCTCCTCTAATAAGCAAAACAGAATCCAACGATTATCAGGCAAAAGACCCAAGGAAAAACCCACTGCCCTACTTGTGGTTTTCTCTTCCCATTAAAAGACAGTGAGCTGCAAAGGATGATGTTTTTTAGGTCAAAACTCAGAAACGACTTAGCGTTTTATCTCATCAGACTCCATCATCCAAGAGTCAGTGTTTGTAATCGCACTCTTGCAAACTATTCTAACTCAAACTTTCAGGATTTTGTTTTGTTTTATAAATCAAGACTGAAAGAGTTGAAAGCTTAAAGGGATAGTTCACCCAAAAATGACAATTCTGTCATTAATTATTCACCCTCATATCATTACAAACCCGTAAGACTTTCATTCATCTATAGAACATAAGATTTTTTTGATGAAATCCAGGAGCTCTCAGACCCTCCATAGACAGCAACACAACTACAATGTTCCCAGATCCAGAAACATAGCAAGGACATCGGTAAAATAGTCCATTTTGACATCAGGGATTCAGAGCTACGAGAATACTTTTTGTGCGCAAAGAAAACAAAAATAACGACTTTATTCAACAATTCTTCTCCTCCTCATCCCAAAGGTCTTACAGGTTTGGAACGACATGAGTGTGAGTAAAGACAGAATTTGGTGAACTAACCCTTTAATGGTAGTGACACTGAAGTCATACAATCGTGGTGTAGTTCATTTATAGCCTGTTTAGCTTTTTACTTCTGCCAACCTTATTTTATTTAGGCTTCAAAATTCATAATGTTCTTTTGTGAAAATGAATAAACAAAACGTGAGTCAAACATTTTTGTTGGTCACAGAGCTTATTGCAGTAATCCTAGTAAATGGAAAAACTTCTTTTCTTTTTTTTTTGTGAAGGGAACCAGGGTGATGCAAACTTCCAATTTGGCCTATAAAATACATCATAATTTCAGTGCTCTGTGTAGCAAGACCTCTTCATGTTTAGAGGTGCCTTACAAGGAAGGAACAAAAACAGATTTTGACTAAGCCACGTCTAATGTCTCTGGATACAATTTCATAATCTATGCATCTGAATGCTCCATCAGTGCATAAAACATCAGCTCCTGCAGCCATGACAGAGAAACATCTCCACTGCAGGAGTGAAATAAAGCAGATCAAACTAGTCCTGCTGAGAATCGTCCTCATGGGAACAGAAATGAGCAGGCTCTAAAACACAGGTGTGCTGGTAAGCTGTATCAGCATGTATGCCAAATGCTTCTCATGGCACCTGAAATAACAGCTCACACTGCTTTGGTAAATGAAGGGTTCACAGTGATGGAATGCCTCTCATTGACAAACCCAGTCATCTAATTTCATGAGACAGTGACTGTGAAAATGGTGGTAGACTGATTAGCATAGCTTACATTGAGGAAAAGGAAAAAAAAAAAAAAAAAAAAAAAAAAAAGAGAGCGAGAAAATAGCACATTGGCCCTAATTCTAGCTATATAAAATCTGAATAAGAAGAGAAATATGCACAGATCAAGCACTGTTTACAAGTAAAAACAGTAGTAGTATTTAGCCTATTTATTTTTATTGCCATGTGCAGCATATAAGGTTATCTTCATGGCAAAACTGAGCTAGAATAAAACAAGTGTTACACATAATAAAAACCGAGCAAACACAAAAATAGTTCAAATTAATTAAAATTATACAAGATTTTTAAATTAACATAAAAAATCTAAAATTTCTTCTGATAAATTCTCACTAAACAAGTCCCTGAGTGAGCATACTTCATAAAAAAAAAAAAAAATTCTACTTCATTAAAACCGGGACAGTCCAATAAAATATGTTTAATGAAAAGGGGG